>PVIH01006803.1:0-106956 GCA_004025045.1 Sigmodon hispidus | reverse complement strand
AGGGAGGGGGGAAAGAGGGAAGGAGGGAGGGAGGGAGGAGAGAGAGAGAGAGAGAGAGAAGAGGAGAGTTTAGACCATGTTTGCATGCTAGGCAAATGTTCTTCCTTTTCAACCACAGCAAAGCCCTCAAACCATTTTAGTTCTTCTGCCTTCTCCACTCAATGCCTCTGACTGAGTGTGGGGGAAAAAAAGCCTATTCTTCTAAAGTAGTTCAGAGTTAAGCCATTTCTGCCTTCTTTTCCCATAATTCTAGCAGACACATGCAAGCCCACTGTTATGGTTGACTAGCTCAGTATTCTTTACATTATTAAACCAACTACTGCAATTTCCTGTCCCTTTCAACCTGTGTGGTTGGGCTTCCGTCCCCAGAACCCTAAGAGACACCAAGGACTCCCTAGCCCCAATGGCATTTCCTGTGTGAATCCTTGCCTCGTCTAGTTCTTACTTTTACTAGTCCAAGTCTGGCTACTTACTCTATGGCAGACTGATCAAAATCAGGATACAAGGGTTACAGGGCCCGAGAGATGGTAGACACTGCTCTTGCAGAGGATCTGAGTTTGATTGCTAGCAGCTCACAACAGCCTGTATCTCCAGCTTCCGGAGATCCAACACTCTCTTCCAGCCTTTGCAGGTACACACATGCATTGTGGTATGTGCACACACACACACACACACACACACACACACATGCACACACACGCAGATAAATAAATAAATAAATATTTAAAATTAAAAAACAGGAGAGGCAAGGTGTTATGGAAGGAAGGTGATTTTATTCAAAACCCAGCTAGACTGGAATATGAAAGACTCTCAAGAGTCCATCTTCCCAGGAAGCTGATATGGGAAGTGGGGGAGGGGGTTATATAGGTGGTTGATTGGTTTTCCCTGACTGGTGGGAGCCTTCTCATAGCAAAGGACCCATCCAATACACATCTGACTCTATTCATGGAGGCACAGGATGATTTTCAGATCTCAAGAACAAAGACCATCACTCCCTCACACTGCTCCTGTCACTGACTAGTTTGTCCCCACACCGTCCCTGACATATCACACAATGAGCAGGCTGGAGAGCAATGCTTCCCCGAGGTCCTCTGGCTGATTTCCAAACTGACAGTAAAGAAGGAAAACAAACAGCCTGAGAGCTGCAGCAGTGAAGGGGCAGGTGAAGTCACACAGGGCCCTGTGCAGGAGATTTGGTTTCAATGCTGACGTCACTACCTCCAGTTCTAGTGATGATGCTCTGAATCTTCTCCGTCCACTCTGCCCTCCACCTCTAGGAAGGGAAATCTAACACAAACTCAGCTGGTTATGTCCTTGCCTGAGGTAGGCTGAATCCTGGCCCCAGAGATATCCAGGTCCTAATTCTTATTCCCAATAATAATTCCTTACTGGAAACTGGGTTTTATGAAGATGGCTGAGTTGAGGATTTTGAAGATATAGATTGTCTAGGGTTCTCCAAATGGTCCCACCAGTGCTCAGGATTTGGAGGCCCCTTCTACCAGGATTCTCTATCAGTCATTTCCAAAGATCATCTGCAGCAGCTCCCCTCTGATCTAGTCATTTCTTAGAAGTTGCTACACTGTTTGACCTACTCAGTGCATTTGTCTTTCAGCTCCCTGTGGATGCTGCAGTAATTTTTATCACCAAGTTAAGCCCATCTCTGGTATTAAAGGAGAAAGTTCTTCCATATAGTAATGAAACTTTATTGATTGTTGATATTTCCTGCAACTGCTACACAGGAAGGCTCTTAAGTATTGTGATGCTTTACTGTCTATGTAAAACTAATTCCGTGTAGCCATTTTGAACAGAGATATTCATTTCCTATCCACATGTCTCCTGGAAGTATCTTTCTGCCATCTTCCATGGTGGTTTTTTCTTACCCTCCCCCAACCTCCTGGACCTCAGTTCTCAGACTTCTTCATTCATCCCTCTGGCATGCTCAGAGGTCAATTTTCTGCATTTTTCTTCCCTATTTATACTTTTCTGAGGAATGTCACTCTATGCTATAGGCTTTTTTCTCTGTCCTCCTTACACTTTCTCCCATCTGCCCAGTGGAAGAATCTATATAGATGCCCCACACATTCTTGGAGCTCAACATGTCAAAAATGATTTTCTTTTCTTCTTTCCTGTCTATTAATCTGGACAAGCAGAGCCCCTGGGTAGGGTTCTTGAAGCCAAAGTAGGACACAAGGAAGGGCAGAGCATCAGCTAAAGGCCTGGAAATTAAGGGGATCAGGGCAATGTCCACAGGGACAGTTTCATAAGACTTCTCTTTGGAGGACCCCAGCAGAGGAACAGAGCCAGGCAGGAGATACAAACAAGCCCAAGAACAAGTAGTAGAGGCTGTGGGTGGCATGTGGGAGGCAGCATTCTGTGGAGATAGGCTACAGGTCACCTCAAGAGTACTTAGCCACTCTGGCAGACCTATCTATTCCTTCTTTTCTGCTCAGCCATCCAGCCAGAATCCTCAGACACATCCTTGGTCTTTTTTTAGCCTTTAATATATCCTAGCAGGTGGATGCTATTGAAGGATGTTCCCAACATCTTCGTTCCCATCCCATAGCCTCCAAGGAAGGCTTTTTCCATAGTCTCTTCCTGCATTCATCATGTACTACACCAGTACCAGACTCTAAAGTCTCTGGAATTGCCTATAGTCTCCTATTGCATCTAAAATGAATTCTAAAGAATCTCCAGGTTCTTTCTCAACACTACCATTGTCTCCGGCCCTGCAATGCAGTGTTTCAAAAACATAACAGCTTCATATAAACTTGGAAATTTCTGATACTTGGCTTGGAACCTGGCTGTGAACACTCCAAGTACTCATCCCTTAAATAAATAGGCTGTGAGTAAAGATCTAAGCTCAGAAAGGAAAGAAGCATATTAGCTTAAGAACTCACAGCTGCTGCTTCCTCAGCCTCAGTGACCCACCACCCACTGAGGCACAGAAGCTCCATGCTATCCTGAAAGCAAGACCAGTCAGAAAATGAATGATTCATAGATGAATCCAAGGCTGGACCCTTTGTGTGATGTCAGAGGCAATGAGCAAGGGTGGATCTGAAACATATATGAAAAAACAGCATGAGGAGATTCATGATTTCACTACACTACACATACACATAAAGGACAGACCTTGCTCAGCCACCCTTCATCCTCAGAAGAGCTATCCCTCTCTCAGAATCTGTGCAAAGTGGTTCCAAGACATCTCTCCCCATACTGCCTGTGGGAACCAAGACACCACCATTCCATGACCAGGATCTGTTGATGTTCAAGTCTCTTAGATAAAATGGCACAGTATTTGCTTATAACTGATGCATGTCCTTTAGCATGTTTTAAACCATATTTTCCTGATTAGCAACACTTAAGACAATACTGTCTGGGCAGATGTCACAATGTACTATTGAGGGAATGATAACGAGGAAAAGGTCTGTATATGCTCAGCACAGATGCAATGGTTTTTGGAGTATTTTCTATCTAGGGTTGGTTGGGTTGGCTGCTGTAGAAGTGCAGGGGGATATCTGTAAAGTAGCTGGAATGTTGTTGGGCCGGACTGGCATAGGCTGCAACTGTGTGGAGCACTTGTTCCCCCTCCCTGACCCTTGCACATACCACAGGCCCTACCTGCCTTCTCTCTCACTCTATACCATGGAGCTCAGCTAGGGTAGAAATCCTACAGCAGGCCTCTGCTTTTGCCTGACTCTTCAGCTCAGAAATTCTCTAGAGATGCAATTCTTGGAGTGAAATAATCAGGCTTCTGTAACATGCCAGCTTTTGGGGTAATTAAATGACTTTATGCCCTTATGGCTTATACTGGCAATGGTAAAGAATAATGTGTTTTATTGATAATTTTTTTGTTTCATCATAGGATTTTCCTTAATAACTCAAATTAATTCATCATCTAGGTGCCTGAATATTTTTGTGTTGTATGTTATAATATTGCTGTTATTTCACCATCTTTGACAACAAAATGAAGATCTCACAAGACTCAATCCAGTATCTTCAGCTACTGATGAAATTCCTGCCCCTGAGCTGGTGGGCAAGAACTTTAATTTGCAGTTGCAGGGGTGTGCCTCTGGAGGAAGAAGCTGCCTCTCCTCTAGGGAAACAGCTAATATTCCATCACGTGTGTGCGTGATCAGAGACAAAAACCAGCAGCCAAAATTGCTTTACATAGACAAATACTGAACTTCTAGGGTTTTGGTTTGATTTTCATGTTGTCTTAAACTGAAGAATTTTATTTTTGTGGCAGAAGGACTAGATGGGAGGCCAGGCCTTTGGGAGGCTGGGCCCAAGGGAGGCTGGACCTTAGAGCACAGAGGAAGCCTAGGAGGCAGGCAACCCCAAATCACCACACTTGGTGGGAAGCTGAATGGTGCCTGTACTGTGTCTGCACACCCAGCACCATCGATGCCTATCAGACAGTACCTGGAACCCTTGGGATTGATTGAGAGCAAGAGAGCTGGAGAGGTAGAGGACAAGGCTCAGACCCAAGGTGAGGGCCAGGGCTCAGACCCAAGGTGAGGGCCAGGCATTATGGCCATAGTGACTCTGAAGACAACTCTTGACCTTGTTTGGTGAAAATGATTTGGGTTCATATGGGGAATGGCAAATGAAGGGAACCAAAAAAGAGCCAGAAACCTGAGAGAGACAAGGGCATGTGTGTGTGTGTGTGTGTGTGTGGTGGGGATGGAGGTGGAGGTATGCCAAGCTTAATGCAAATTCCATTAGCAGTTGTCAGAGACAAACAGTAAGGCATGCTGTGGTCCTAAGGTTTGGGTGGGCAAGCCCTGGGAGAAACTCTTGTGTTGCGGTAGGGTTCCCTGGTGAGCAAGCCTCTCCAGGTCTGAGGCACATGAAAGGATGGGCAGAAGTCCTGCTGGAGGCTCAGTCTCCTGGTCTTCTCACAGGGAGAGCTCAAGGGGCTCTGAGGCCACAGGTAGAGCCCCAAGGCCAGCGAGATAGAGGTACCCACAAAGGAACGCAGGGTGTGTGGGCTAGGAGGCACTGTGTCTTAGGCTGCTAGTCAGCTGAGCAAGTTGGGGAGAGGGTGGAGGTGTAGGTAGAGTGAACTCTCTCAGCCCCAGCTGGGTCTGTTATGCCCTAGACCAGGCATTAGCCAATGCACCCAGCCCAGCTGCCTGCCTTCCCAGTCTTCTCTCCACTATGGGAAGAGGGAGAGGGGGAAGTGGAATTCTTAGGATTGTTCCCTCAGCTTCCCACCTTGTCTCAGGACACGATGAGGGAGCACCTTAGCCCTGACGATGAGGGAGCACCTTAGCCCTGGTGGACCACTTCACCCCTGGGGGAGAACCTCAACCCTGGGGGAGAACCTCACCCCTGGGGGAGATCCTCACCCCTGAGGCACAGGACCCTTGGGACCTTCTCTGGCTAGGACCTGGGCCTGGGTGACTTTTTCATGATAATAAGAGTGTAATGTGTAGAGTGTTGACTCCTCCTGCACTCTGGAGAGTGACAGCACAGGCCACACATGTGCCATGTCCAGGGAACACACACACATAGCACACATCTATTTACATATTCATATGCTTATATACCATACATGAACAGATAATACAGTCACGCATCACACGCTCACAGTCATGCCCAGAGCACACACTTAATACCACATACACTTATACCATGTGCTCACACAGTAATACATTAACACACATATCCATACATAGTGCACACAGAGAATACAGACACACCTGAGGACGTTCTGGGATTGTACTTATAGTAGGAATTTCTATGGTGGGTTGGTTCTAGCATCCCGGGGAATCTTATATGGGAGGAAAACCACTTACATGACAAGGCCACTTGTGCAGAAGACAGAGCGGGCTTTCTGTGGAGAAAAATGCCATTTTGTTCTTGTTATATGATTCTGCAGTCTGGTAATTAATTTCGGCTAATTATGAAGACAGCCTCTGAACACAGAGCCTCTTGAAGAACCTGCTCTTCTCCATTTGACCTTCATTAGCAAATAGTTGGGGGACACTGAGAATAATAGGTTGGGCACTGGGGGGGTGGGTCCTGATTAGGCTTAGCACATTCCTACCTGGCCTCTCCCCAACAGACACTCAACAGTTGAGTGTCCAGGTCATTTTCTGATGGTATGATTGCTGTCTTGGTGGCTCCATGTGCACCTGACCTGCTCATGCCCATGGAAAAATCTCATGATGTTCTGATTCCTCTCTGCCCCTTTATCCTTGCGCTTCCCATACACTTTTGATGCTGCCTTTAGCTTGTTGTTTATAGTGGGCCATTATTCTGGAGACTCAGCACTTCCTTAGACACCAACCATCCCTAATTGGTGTCCCCAGGCTTATGAATTTTCTTGAAACACTCCATTTAATCTAATAAATGCATTTTCCAGGAGGTGGCATAAAGCCAAGCCATCATCCCCAAGGTACGCAGGAGACAGCGCCAGGCTCCCAATACTTGTACAGGGCAGACATGAAGCTATGCCGCAGCCTTCCTGAGTTAGGACTCCCATGTGTGGGGTCAAGCTCTGTGAATCCTCTGACCCTCCAGCTACATGGTTAGAAAACCACTACATCCAACTTTGTGTCACATGGGGTTTGTGTTAAGTTTAAGAGCTGAAATACAGCATGAATTGAGCTACTTGCTGCTGAGGCTGGGGTGGGGCTTTTTCCAATGATGTCTGTTTTATGTTGACAGTTCTGAGCCAGCTAGACCCTGAACCAAATCCTGCAGGGTGTAGGGTCACAAAACTGGTTAAACCTGACCTTAACATCAACCCCAGATTCCTCTGTCTTTGAAAACCCCAGGGAAAGTGCTTGAGATGACTTGGGCAAAGCTGCGGTGTCCACACACAATGGACTGTCATCAAGGAAGCAAGTTCCTACAATACCAAAGTCCTGCAATCCCAAGGACTTGAATCCTAGATGCTCAGGGAGATAGCCTCTTGAGTCCAGGAAGGAATGCAATTCTTCAGACAGTGGGTTTGGTTCAGGCACTGTCACAGGGGTAAACACCAGCCTGTTTGGGTCAGTGTGTTTGTGGTTCTTCATTAGCTGCCACAGAGTTTCCTGTGGTGACTCCGGTGCTCGCTTACCTGCACCTCATCTAGAACCTGCACCTCATCTGGGACCTGACTGTGCTGCGGCCTTTGACATGAGACCCCATTCATTACCCATTAGATTTATTGGTGGCTCCTAATACCTCTGTTCTGGTAACAACCAACCATCAAAAGCATTCTTTTGTATTTGTGCTTCTGCTATTGTATTTAATTTTAAAATGTTCCTGCTTATTCTCTGCAGTTTCCAAAAGAGTCTCCTGCTCCTGTTGCATAGGTACAAACTTTCTTTTTAAAATTTTCTTTATTTGTAGTATGTGTATGAGTGTTTTGTTTTTCTTTCATATATGTATGTGCTTGGTGCCTGTAAAGGCCAGAAAAAGGGCATCAGATTTCCTGGAAGTAAAGTTACAATTGATTGTGAGCTACCATGTGTATGCTGGGAACCAACCTCCCCACCCCCCTCCCTGCCCCACCCTACCCCGCAGGTCCTCTGTAAGAGCAACCTAAGCGCTTCTTAATCACTGAGCCATTCCTATTTCTCCATGTTCCTGCTACATGTATTTTTTTCTTCCTTGTCTTTTATTTCTAAAAGTTGTTTGCTACTTATTTGCTTTTTGCTTTGAAACAGTCTTACCTGCCAGCCCTGGCTGATTCAAACTTATTATCTTGCCTTAACCTCCAAAGTCTTCAGTGTTGTCTGTTAGTTCAGAAGTGTTAGTGGCTGTCTGGAGCCATGTGCTGAGATAGGCACTAGGGGTCCACCCTAGATTGACTGGTTGGGAACTCTTGTGTGGCCACACTTTTGAGCTTAAGTTGAATCCTGCGGAAGGGTGAGTCAAAGCCCTGTCTGGGGATGGGGAGGACAGTCCTGGCCTAAGAACAAAACAAAACAAAAGGTATGTATGCATTCTACCTAGCTTGTCCTCACGCCTCAGAGCTGTTGAGCTCTGAATGATGGAAAGTGAGCAATAACAGTCTAAAGCAACTGTTCCCCTCTTACACTTAGTCTTCACTATCAACTTGACTGGATGTAAAATTGCAAGGGAAAGGCATTTCTGTGTGTGTCTGTGAAGGTTTTTCCAGAAAAATGTAACTGTGGAGGGGAGACTCACTATGAATATAGACAGCATCATCCTATGGGCTGAGGTTTCAGACTGAAAAAAAAAAAAAAAAAACAGAGAAAGGGAGAAGGTGTTCTGGGCATTAGCATCCATTTCTTCTGCTTCCAGAATGCAAAGTAACCAGATGCTTCATGCCTTGTCAGCATATGGATATGGGGTTGACATTATCTGCAGGATTAACCAGCTTTGTGGCCCACGCCTTCTGCATCATGGATTGTACTGTCAGATCTTAAGTCAAAAAAACCTTTTTCTTTAGTTATTTCTCTTGCGTATTTTTTTTCAGCAATGAGTAAAGTAACTAATATACCCTAGCAGAAGTGGGCCACCCCAATGTGGTGGTCAAGAATACAATCACTGGCAGGTGCTTGTTCACTGTAATGGACTCTCCAAGACTCCTAGAGTTAGCCTTAAAGAGAGCAGGTTTCCTCCTATTTCCCCAGGATGGAGACAATCTCCAGAGACAGTTTTTCTGACTCTTCTCCTATACTCCTGAGAACACTCCCAGTTAAGATAATGTCAAAGCTGGGTGTGAAACACACCTTTCATTCCAGCACTTGGAAGGCAGAGGCAAGTAGATCTCCAAGAGCCAGGCCAGCCTGATCTACAGAGTGAGTTCCAGGACAGCTAGGTCTACACAGAAATTCTGTCTCAAAAACAAAACAAAAAACAAAACAAATAAACAAAAAAAGATAATGTTCCAGTGCAGTGAGAAGGGCAGAGCATAACAGCCGCAGATGGGTTCAGTTTGATATTTCAGTGTCCTCATTTAGGGGTGAGGACCCTCATGACTTTCATATCCCTGTTACCAACCTCAGCATAAGATGTCTCCTGACATCTTTCTGGTTTTATTACTACACAGTAGTGGCACAGGGCACTAGGTACAAGGATAGGGCATTCTGTATGTGCCTCAGGACACAGGTGACCATAAGCAGCAGCCCTGTAAACTCAATTCACCTCCAGGGTCTGACCTAACATTCACCTGTGCAGATTGTAAGCATTTATTTTTGTTAAATGAAATAATTTACATAAACATGCTGTTTGTGTGTGTGTGTGTGTTAAAATATGCTGTTTGTGTGTATTTATGTGTTTGTGCATGAGTTATTCCCCTCCATTTATTCACTTAAATTTTGTGCTAAAGATATAAGTTATTTATCTTTTAAAAAATATATATATCCAATTCATCAATTCATCACGACTCCACTCAGAGTGATCAGACCCAGAGCCTGATGTAGCATGCCAAGTCTGACTTCCTTCTGGCCCATCTCTATCCCATCTCATCTTTCTATGTGATGTAGTTGTGTCCATGGTTTATTTAGGAAATGATTATGGAAAGAGAGTAACATAGTAGGTATTTTCTGGGCCTGTATTACTTTGTTCCACATTATATTTAGTGAGAACAATCCACATTGCTACTAGGTGTCATTCCAAATTCTTTTTAAATTTGTGAGTGTGTGAGTGTTTGTGTGAGTGTGTGTGTGAGTTTGAGTGTGTGTGTGAGTTTGAGTGTGTGTGTATGAGTGTGTGTGTGTGTCCACATGCCACAGTGCATGTGTGGAGGAGAGGCTTACTTTCAGGAGTAAGTTCTCTTCTACCAGGCAAGTTCCAGAGATCAAATTCAGCTTGTCAGGCTTTGTAGCAGGCACCTTTGCCCACTGAACCATTTCATTGGCCTGCATTTCAAATATTTTTAAACTATAAAGCAATAGATCAAACTAGGCTGCAGTCCATAATTAATATGCCTGTTAAAACAATTATCTTCCATTTGTTTTAAAGCTACTAGTAGGAGCAAAGAATGACTTGCATGTAAATGTAGTTGTATAATGGATCTGAAAAATTTACCTTTATGCAAAACAAATGGCATGGCAACTGATTCATCCACTTATTGCATCCTATTGGATTCCTCGTGGTTTTTGTCTGAAGGCTCAGGTCCCAGAAATCACTGGAGATCTTTTCCTGGAGACAGAGTCCCCCACAAAGAAATACTCTTGCACACCCTAGAACAACTTGACACAGTCTAGTCAGGGTGAGATTTCATGAACTTGACAGGGCCATGTGGCCTCCCCAGAGAAACAGAAACCAAAGTGAATGGGTAGGGATGGCATTTTTAACTGCCTACTCTAGTCTGCATCTGCCATAATCACCAGGCCAATAAAACTAATGGAAGTTGTATTTAGCTAATGAAATAGCCTGTGGCCAGATCAAATAGCAATGAAATTCATTAACTTCTCATCTCATGAGGAGAAACACCAAATTGAATTTCATATGCTAATGTTTGCAGAAACAAAGCAAGATCAAACTGCAGGGGAGGAAGGGGGATGAGATATTTGAGATTTACCAGCAGAGTGTGAATGTGTCTTCTTGTCACCTTTACATCCCACTCTGTGCCTGACCGCTGTGTTCAGTCACATTCTCTAGTGCCAAAGGATCCCACAAGTGCTATAAAAACCTTCGCTTGGGAGTGAGGTGCTAGATCAGCTTTGGGTGGCTACCAAGCTGTCAAGCAATGTCTCCCCAAAGAGGAGGCTGTTGAATGACAGCTTGTGGGCATAACTTGAAGATGCTGTGTTTAGGTTACAGGGAGGACTGAGGGAGGATGTCCTCCAGCGTTAGTCACTGGTCCAGGCACTGCTTATCTTTTACCAGGTCCCCTGCATCCTTAAGGGAAAGAAACCAAATCAGCAGTTTTCCTATGAAACCCAAATCCCAGAGGGGACAGCACTGAAGGACAAGCAAGTGATGACATAACAGGCCACTGGACACACTGGCTCAGCTGCTGTAAACATCGCATTGCATCATGTGGTCCCGAGCCTAGCTGCCAATCCTTTGAAGTCACTCAAAGTTGTAAGCTGAAGAAGGGAACAAGGGCAGTCAAGGAGCTTAGAAAATAATCCACTGAGAGAAAAGAAACTACTGAACACTCAAGACCTCTGGAAGAGCCTCAGTCGCTGCATCCAGGGCCAAGAGTGGTCGCTCTTGTCTACCATACATCTTGGCAGTTCTTGCTTCATTCCAGGGAGCCTACAGTAACAGGGATGTCACAGAATCTTTCTCATTCTGGTTCCTGATCCCCTGAACACTGTCCTAAGTCACCCTCCTAAAAGGAGTTAGCCTGTCCAGCTCCGCCATGATGCATCCTCTCTCTTGGAGGCAGGTTTCTTACTGGACCCATAGGGCCTTCCCTGGTCAGTATCATGCCTTCCACTGTGTCTACCAAGAGTCCTGACTCAAATCTCAGCCCTAAAGATGGGCCTGGTCCTAGTTACACTCAGTTCATTTTCATCTGTCACTTCTATCAAGCTGCAGTGGCCTTTTATATACTTCCCAGATGTTGCCTCTTTCCAGATAACACAATTCACAAGAAGACTTTGTCTTCGGGGATGATCAGGGGACTCAACTGGACTGAGAGAGAGTGCTGTTTGCTCAAAATGAGCAAAGGAAAAAAATTCAAATCCTAGTCAAGGAGGGCCTCAAGGGGAGCCTAGAGGAAGCATTGGGCTCTGGTCCCAAGGGGGCAAGGTAGGCTGGCAAATGCTCTGCTCCTGCGGATCTTACATGCTCTCCTCCGAGGGGCAGGTGTGTGAACAGAGCTCAGTGGTGCTGGACATCGAAAAGGAAGCTCAGTTGCCTCCCTCTAACTTGACTGGTTGAACTTTCTCTGTGACTGGCCCTCCTGGCCCCCAATCTGTTTATACGTGAAAAGCAGGCTTGATTTTATTTGTCATATTGCAGTAAGACTGAGTGACAAGGATGAGAAGCTTGGAGCCTGGGGATCCTTCTATAAGTGGTCTTCTTTTCTGCTTGATCTAATACAATTCTTATCTTTAAAAACTTTTCAGGAAAGCAGCAAGAGAGTTCACACTGGAACTCCCCCACCCCCACTGCCCTCTATGTTAATATTTTACAAGATCAGGCCACATTTTCAAAGTCAGTGACAGCTTGGGTATGTCACTACTGAAAGAGTCCACACAACATTAGGCATCACTAGCTTCCATGCCCTTCTCGCAGCTCAGAGTCACCTCAGGGTCCCATCACATTACCTCCTATGGTCTGTGACCATTTCTCAGACTTCCGTTGTTTGGGGGTGGGGGATGATCGCTACAGTTTTGAAGGGTCCTGGGAAGATGTTTTTAAAATGTGCTTCACAGTTGGGGCTTTCTTTGGGAAGGGAACAGACTAGGACATGGATTTGGAAAAGATTAGAGACAAGCACTCTCTCTCCCATTCTATAATGCTTACTCCCAACTAACCACAGAGGAGGTCAGCCTTGGTTAGCAGCCTCAGAGGAGGTCAGCCTTGGTTAGTAGCCACGAAGAGTTTTCAGGCTTTTCTTGCCCCCAACCCTCCTGGCAGCTCCTGCTCTTCCACAGAGTGTAGAGCTCTCAGGCCAAGAGAGAGGCTCTTCCTTCATTTGCCTCAGTAGAATCCTTTTTTTGTGTGTGTGGGGGTCTGCTGTCCCTGGGCCCTGTGGGTGGGGCTTTAGTATAGATCAGCTTTGATATTCACATTTCTTATCATGGTGCGTGATAATGGCTGCTAGAGAGCTGAACCCAGGAGGCCATGGTACCTCAGAGCAGTGTTCAGCTTGCAGTGGGTATGTAACGTGAACAAGAGGACCTTTACTTGGTGGGCCATAGGGGCTCTGCATTTTTTGTTGTGTGATAGCAGAGTCAGCTTTCTTTGGGGAGGCTGAAGCCAGGCTTCTGCTCAGTGTGGGAGGGTTGTGTTGTACTAGGACTCTGTAATTTACAAGAGGCGAGATGGGCAATCTGGAGCTCTGACATCACATGGCCTGATACTTGGGTCAGAAGATGCTAACCCCTGCCAGACTCCTCTAGTTACCTAAGCCAGTGTGTCTCTGTCACAGTTCAGATCCCACATTGTACTATCGTTCTTTGTGGTGTATGCTTCTAGCTTGGAGGTTCCAACCCTTGATGACTCTAAGAATTGGTGTTCTATGGATAGATGTTCTTGCCAAGGTCAGTCATTCCTGAACTCTGCCCAGAGTGATACACAATACTCCCCAGCGGCCAAGAACAGTGGCAAATTTCCATAATGCCAGTGCTCAGAGACTGAGGCAGGACTGTTTTGTAGACTTTAAAATGAGAGCATGTTTAGAAAAAATCCTCACCTGTTTATTCCCATGGCTGGTCTCTAGTTTAGACATCTGTCTGGCTCACTGTGATGAGCCCTGATGCACTGCTTATTTTCTCTTCCTCCATGACCTATGTGTCTGGCTCTAGCCACGTTCTATACTAGGTGTGCCCTGTGTCTGCTTGGTGTACACCATATCGTTTCTAGCCAAATCGGCATGATCAGTCCTTCTTTGTCATTCAGGAGTCTTCCTTGTCCCGGCAGGATGGATCTGCTTTTTATATGCCCAGAGTTCCCTATATGAGGCCCACTCCTAAGGGCCACCCTGCCTGGCTCCTCCCCAATATCAGCTCTGCCACACATATATGTTCCCTATATGAGGCCCACTCCCTAAGGGCCACCCTGCCTGGCTCCTCCCCAATATCAGCTCTGCCACACATATATGTTCCCTATATGAGGCGCACTCCCTAAGGGCCGTCCTGCCTGGCTCCTCCCACTCCCTAAGGGCCGTCCTGCCTGGCTCCTCCCAAATACCAGCTCTGCCACACATTTTCGTTCCTTCTCTTTTCCTGGCAAAATAATTCTTCCTTTGTCCTACTTCAGTGTCTTGCTCAAAAATCATCTCTTCTCTGCTTTCATCTTCTGGGACTTGCCATTACAGATGCTATAGGTGAGGCTACATGGACACATAAATCTGTCTCTCATAGTCCTGGGGACCTAACATCCAAGATCAAGGTGCAGATTGCTGCTTTGGCGTTGTCCTTACATTGCTGTCCCTCTGTGTGTGTCTGTGTCCTAATTTCCTCCTACAGAGGCACCCCTGGGACTGGATTTGGGCCCGCCCTAGTGACCTAATTTTAACTTTACTACTTAAATGTTTCCAAATACGGTCACATTCTGAGACACTAGAGGTTAAGATTCTAACATAGGAATCCGATGGGCAGAGTTGACTTTGTAGCATCTTGTAGCCTTCCTTTCTCTCAGCCTCCTTTTCTCCCTCCCTTTCTTTGTTATATAAACCAGAGTTGAGTCCTGTATTTGGATAAAGACAAAACAATGGAGATATGGTCTTGTCCTTGCACAGCATCTAGTAGCCCAAAGAGAATGGCTGAGTAGCCACTAGGTTTTGAGGCCCCTAAAGGCTAGGAACCCCTGTTGCTTTTGCTGTTCTCTCCACGTTGTGCTGGAAGTCATGTCCAGCTTCCTGTCCCAAGGATGGACTGCTAGTCATCTTGGAGTATACGATGCCTAGAACTGTGCTTCACCAGATAGTACACTGTAGTCCTAGCACTCAGAAGCTGAGGCAGGAGGATTGCCATAAATTTGGGGTCTGCCATAGCTACATAGCAACTTGTTTAGATCAGAAGCGAAGAAGAAACAGAGAAGAGAAACAAACAAAAAAATAGAACCGTACATGGGTGGAATAAGTGATCAGCAAATACTGGTTGAATTGAACCCAAATAAATTGATATTGTGTTTTTATTTTTGAAGGGTTTTTTGTTGTTGTTTTGTTTGATAATTAATAGACTTTGTCATCAGTCTTAATGGACAAAGGTCAGTAAATATATTTTATTTTGCTTTGATATCCATAAAATTATAAATTTATGCCTCAAAAGAGGCAACGGCTCTGCATTTGGGGGAGAGTAACTTCTGTGATTTCTTCTATTTAGAAATTTCACACTTTCTCATTGCAAAGTATAATACATCTAAAATTGTAACTGCAATGATGAGTTAATGTTACATTTGACATCAGCCAAAAATAAAAAATGAGCCTCATACTCTGAGAATGATGAACAAATTGGTTGGAATCTCACAAAAGCTTAAAATTTGTATATATACAAAATCTTCTGTAAACGAGGCTGAACTCAGAACACAGCTGAGGCTGGCATTGGTCTCCTGATTCTCTTTCCTGCTTCCCAGGAGGAAGCTCTCAACTGTTGGGGTTACAGGTGTGCTGCCTTTCTTAACTTTGAAAAAAGTTTGAGAAGGGGAAAAATTGCTAAATTAGAAAGACAGCATGAGCTGCAGAGAGAACTCAGTGGTTAAGAGTAGACACCTTCTTGCAGAGGACCCTTGTTCAATTGCTAGCACCCATGTTGAGCATCTTGCAGCTGCCTGTATAGAAATCCAGCAGGAGGGGCTGGAGAGATGGCTCAGCGGTTAAGAGCACCGTCTGCTCTTCCAGAGGACCCGGGTTCGATTCCCAGCACCCACATGGCAGCTAACAACTGTCTGTAGTTCCAGTTCCAGGCAAACACCAACGCAAATAAATAAGTAAATAAAGTTTAAAAAAAAAAAAAAAGAAATCCAGCAGGTGATTGGACATCCTCTTCTGAACTCTGTGGGCACCTGTACTCACATGTACATAACCATACAAACACCCATAAACACATAATTGATAATAATAAAATACTCCTTAAAATTAAATTTTAGCCACTCTGCAGTGCTCACACCTATTCTGCTTTCAACTGTGGTAACAACATTCATACCTCAGTGTTGGATCCAAGTGAAGCTCATAGTGTGGAATCACCAGATAAACAAACATCCTTCTCTCTTCTTATCTAGAAACAGGTATCAGATTTCTCCCTAGTCTCAGCTGAGTTTTCTTGAGTATGACCAAAACCAGGTGTCTGCTGGCCGCCCATATGCTGAGTATGGGACAGAAACCAGGCTCTGGCAGGGAGCTTCCATGCTGGAAGACTACTGCATAGTCACAACCCTTTGCCTCTAAGGTGCTTCTTCTTGGTCTCTACAACACTCAAGATGCAGATGACCTTTCCTGCAGTGAAGGTGGCAACAGCCATGAAAAGCCACCTGTATGAGCTGAGGTACTTGAGAATCCTAAAATCTAGGGCAGGATGGCCCATAGCTGAGGAGCAATGCTGAAACAGGACCTGTGCAGGAAAAGATGTTGTCAGTGTGAAATAACAGTCACTGTGACAAGAACCCAGCAGACATTGGTGCAGAACTTCTTCCTGTGAGAAAGCGGCATGCTACACATCGACACTGCTTTTGGCCGTTTATCATTTTCTATACAGGTGCAAAAGACCCTTAGCCAAACATTTCTGGCAACATGATATTTTCTACTAGGATTCCTTAAAGCCCAGTTCTCAGTAGATGCAGGTTTGTAAAGCAAGCCCCAAATTAACAAAAGCTACCAGTACCAGCCGCTGTTATTCTAGCTGGTCTTGAGGATGCATACCTGTTATCTTAGCACTTAGGAAGCAGAGGCAGGAGGTCATTGCAAGGTTTTTTGTTTTTTAGGGTTTGTTGTTTTGGTTTTTTGAGATAGGGTTTCTTTGTATGTATTCCTGGGTGTTCTAGAACTTGCTCTGTAGACCAGTCTGGCCTCAAACTCACATAGATTTACTTGCCTCTACCTCTCAAGTGCTGAGATTAAAGGCAAGTGATACCAACACCTGGCTGATCATTGAAAGTCTGGGGTCAGCCTGAGCCACAGAGAAAGATTCCTTCTTAAGAAAATAAAAAACAGATAAAACAAACTAAAATGTTTTATCTTTACAATAGCTTAGATTGGATGTAAGACATTACAAGACTCTATCAAAAACTTCTAGAGGAGGGACTCATTGGTGGAGCTTTCTGCAAGCTGGGCAGTGGACCTCTGGAAGAGCAACCAGTGCTCTTAACCACTGATCCACCACTCCGGACAGCCTCTCTTAACCAGTCTGGTTTTGTTTTCATAATGGTGAACTTGTTCTTCTGGACCTCGTGCTGTTAATTTTGATAAACAAGTCTACCTCCACTTTAGGCTGAAAGGCATCTTATAGGAAATAGTTTACTTTATAAACTTTATATAACACTATATAAGGTACATTTTATAGTAAACATAAACATTCTTGTTTTTATTAAATCTCTGTTTCTCAAGAAGTGCGGTATGCCCCATCTGTAACTTTAACTACAAATGGTTCTGTACTGCCTGTTACAGGAAACAGCAACCATGCCTCATTTTCAAAGGTTATTATGACCACCTGCTGTTAGGATCACCTTGTTATGACTATCCTGCAGCCATGTCTGTTTCAGGAAGTTTTTATGACCAACTTTGTATGCTTATGCTCTGTTTCAATAACCTTGCCTATTTGCCTGCCAAATCCCCTATTTGGAAAATCCCTACTCCTAAACTATAAAAACCTTTATCTTCCCCATGTTCAATGCTGATCTCTCAAACCCCTCCTGTAAGGGGAAACAGCCTGTTCACACAAATTTAAAGTTTACTTTAGCCAGGAAGTGGTGGTATACCCCTTTATTCCCAACACTTGAGAGGCAGAGGCAGGTGAATCTCTACAAGTTCAAATACAACCGCATCTACAAAGTGAGTTCCGAGACAATCAGGGCTGTTACAGAAAGAAATCCTATCTTACAAAACAAACAAACAAACAAAAAGTTTGCTTTAATTAACTTGGCTATCTCTTCATATCTGTGTGTTTAACAATTTCCCTCACTCAGAGCAGGCCTGTTCACAGCAGCCTCCTTTGCTTTCAGGATTACAGGAACAAATTTAGTTCAGAGAATCCCTGAATGGATGCAGCTCCAGAGAACCCCTGAATGGATGCAGCTCCCGACAACCCCAAATGTTTGCCCTTCCAGCCCACTCCTTGAGGTCTTCTTTGCACACCGCCTACTGATGTTGGTGTCTGAAAAACAACATAGGAATTGTGGACCATGTAGCTTGGCAGTGGATACATTTCACCTGGCTGTCCCAGTGACTGGCCCTTAACATCTTCATTCATATACAAGCAGTTCTTTCGGCATGAGCCTGGCCAGCTCTCAGGGAATATATTGTCTCAGTGCTGGCTGTTTTTCCTCTTGGGGACTGCAGCATGTAGGTCACTATGTTTCTATTTTCTCCAAATAAATCTCTTTGTTACTGTGTCTTTTGCTTTGTCTTTGATTCTGATTTATTTTCTCATCATATTTCACAGACAGCCTACAAACAGTAATCAGGGGAGTGCAACAATATTAGTGTCAGTCAGCTTCCCAGCAGGACAGAAATTACTTGTCACAGGGCCTTAGAAGACACTAAGTGGCAGCTATCTGCATATGCAGAACAGGATGAAGGAGTGCAGTGGGCCTCTGGAGTACATTGGGGAGCTGCAGGAACTGGGGCTCTTATCAGCAAGGTGGGGTTCATAGCAGGGCCTCTGCCAGCATCATCACATCATCCCAGGGAGAAACTGCCAAGAATCCCAACTCACCCTAGTCTCTCTGGTTGTCCAGGGCCCACAGAACCAGCCAGGGGGGAGCAGAGCTCCAAATAACTGAGAGAGAAGGGGGCCAGCCCTTAACATTGCCCCCTAAACTGGAAAACAAGGAGAGAAACTCAGGCCTGTATGAAGCAGCAAGAAGACAGGTTCCCAGCAGGGGTGTATAATGTTCAGATTTTTTTTTTTTTTTTTTTTTTTTTTATCACCATGCCAGGCTCAAAACACATCTACATAGAGCATGATATTCCTTCATTACATAACTGATTGAAAGTTAGGAGCCTCTGCAATGGAAGGTATCATGAGTGACAGGATGCTACAGTTCTCCAAGCATAAAGCAGTATTTCCTCTGCCAATCAGTAAGTACTGAAGGGGATGCAATAGTCTCTAAGCTTCCTGTGCTGCACACAGAATGATCTTCAGAGAAGGTTTCTGTTATTAGCAACCCCAGAGCTGAGCCTTCTCAGGCACCAATGCCACAGGCTCAGCACAAGAACTAGCCAGTTGAGTCTTGATCTTTCTCTGGTTCCTAAGACAGATATCTGGAAAGGTACTGTGTGCCCATTTCTTCAGCCATAAAACATACCCATAGCATTGGCTTCTTGGGCTACTCTCCAGTGACCTTGCTGCCTCCTAACACTGATACTTAGTTGGTATAATTGCAGGTAGTCTTTTGACACATACTTTGTAGCCAAAAGTTTCTGGCCTGGCCTAGCCCTGAGGTCTAGACCACAGTCCTGCAGCTGCTTAGTCCCAAATAATCACACAAAGGCTTATATTAATTACAAACTGTTTGGTCTATGGCTCAGGCTCATTATCAACTAGTTCTTACAACTTAACTCAACCCTTTCCTATTAATGTATGTATTGCCACATGGCTCTGTGGCTTTACCTGTATTCTATTACTGTTTAGTATTTCCCCTGTTCTTGCCTTCTGGGTGACATCTTGCAGCTGCTCTGTCTCTGACTCCTCCCTCCTTTGTCTTTATCTCTGCTTGGATTTCCCACCTTCCTCTAAGCTGCCTTGTCATAGGCCAAAACATCTCCTTTATTAACAAATGATAACAAAGCATAATCACAGTGTACAGAAAAGCATTCCACATTGTGTACTGATTCCAACAAGTCTCTGGCTTTGTCTGTCAGTGTTTGTTCTCTGAAACTGACCCCATGGCTAGGTCCCTGGAATTCTTCATGTCTATGACAGAATAAGGCTTGAGTCCCCATTCATGTTGCTTGTCTATAAGGAGAACCAGGATTTTGCAGGATATGAGTCCCTAGTTGGGGGCACTATGTTATCTCCTTCCTTCACAGTTTGCAGCCTCTACCTGCTGTGGGATTATATTCTGGTACATTGTAGATATTTGTTCCTCTTACTTGTTTAATAAAATGCTGATTGGCCAGAAGGTAGACAGGAAGTGTGGGCAGGCTACCAGACCTAGAAACCTCTGGGAAGAGGACGAGGAGAGCAGAGACACCAGCAGATGCAGAGGAAAGAAGGCCAGGATGCTGCTCTAAGAAAAGATACTAAGTCACTTGGATAATCATGAATTAGTTTAAGAGTTAAGAGTTAGCAAGTTATATGACTGAGCCATAGGCCAATCAGCAAGAAATTAATATAAGCTTTTGTGTGATTATTTGGGGTGAAACAGCAGTGGGGATGTGAGAGGGTCTGAATCTTGGGGCGAGGCTGGAAAGGCCAGACCAGAAACTTCATACTACTTAGGATTTCTAAGTTTAACTGCTCCAGAGGTCGGTACAGCAAACACTTCAGACTACACTAGCTTCACCCTGGCTTCCCTGGAGGGCAGCAGAGACTCTGTCCTATGCATTGTCTCCCTTCTGCTAAAGCACAAGGCCCAGTGAAGCCTTCTTTGTATGAAAATAATTGAAATTGAGGGAAAGAATCCAAGGCTGTGCTAGTAGTTCTATGAACAGGTAGCATGAAGAGCTGGGCTCGTTGATGACAAGGTAAGTTCCTAGAGATTAAGGCCTGACCTCTGATCTTCAGGTTGGCTTCTGTACCAGCCAGGTAGGTTACTGATAAAAACACAAATTTGTGGAGCTGGATGGTCATAGCACACACCTTTAATTTCAGTGCTCAGGAGGCAGAGGCAGGTGGATCTTTGAGTTCAAGGCTAGCCGGGTCTACAAAGTGAGTTCCAGGATATCCAGGGCTACACAGAGAAACCCTTTCTCAAAACAACAAACAAACAAAAACTCAAACCAAAACAAAATACAGATATGTAAAATAAAATGTATAGACCTACCCCATAGGTAGAATACAGGGTGATCAAACTAAATTTCAGTCAGATAATATTTTCTGTGTATGTCCATGTCCTGGCCATTGATTGGTAGCACCTCAGATTGAAGAGCACCCTTAGAATCCACAGCAGGCCCAGGCCCTGCCCCTCCCATGTTCTCCCCACACTCTGAGCAACCATGAGCTCTGCTAAACACTATAGCTTCTGGAGTGAGAACTTGGACCAGAACTCCATACTGGAGAGAATGTGGCCATTGACCCTCACGTGAACTTGGCACAGGTTTGCTAATTCCCATTACCAGGCAGGAAGAACAGAGGAAGACAGAGAAGGAATTCAAACTTTAATGGTCACTTTGAGTCTCCAAGTGTCTATCAAATTTCCACCTTGGATGTTCTGAAAGAGAACATCTGTGCTGTAGATCATCTATAAACCCAAGTGGGCCATTCGCCTTGTGAAGATAGACTAAGGGCAGCCACCTGGCTCTTGTGTGATGAGAAATACTGAAATTGGGTCATCAGGATAGAATTCCAAGGATGCTTCACAGAGTCTCCCCAGACTCAGAGTGACTCCGGGGTTCCATTGCTTCCTGAAACCTGAGTGCAATGACACTGAGGAGTGATGTGGGGTCTACCACTCAGCTGGAAATGGAGGTTGATGTTGGGACATTGGATAGACAGATTGACTGAAATGGATGCTCATCATCTGGGAAAACCTGGCCTAGCTCTTGCATGAGAGTAGCCAGGCATCATAGTAAGCTTTGTTCACCAAGACTTGGAGGGCTTGGGTGGCCTGATGTGTAACTTAGGTTCCTAGAATGTGAAGTGAGTTTCTAGCTTCAAAGACTGTCACTTCATGTACTCCAGTGAAATCCTTGCTCTGTCACTATCTAGCCATGATTCAGCTTGGACAGGTAACTCAAATATTAGACATAAATCAAATTTAAATTTGTTTTGAAAAACAAATAATTACAGAGAGCACAGTTAAGCACACACAAAAAACTATTGCACAATGGTTGCTCTTATCACCATGGATGGAGTCTGATCCTCAGGCCTACCCACTCCTGTTAAGTAACAGGAAGCAGCACCAGGCAGCTATACCACACTCTCCTCAGCACCTCAGCCAGACTCTGGTCAGGCAAGTTTGATGCCTAGATGCCCCTGCCCAATGTGACGCTCTTCTGAATGGCAGCTGAGACCACAGACTTCCCCGAGGTTTGGTTGAAAATGTCCAGTATGTATCATTTCCTGAGATGGCCCTGCCAGCTTGCCTGCTTCCTCTCATCTACCTCTCCAGATACCACCCAGACCTTTTAGTACATAAATCTCTAATATCTCTCTCCTGTTGCATTGTTTCCTGGGGTGGTCCTTAGTTTATACCAGCCTGGAACACATTTACACAGCATAGTACCTAATGCATTTAGGAAAAGGGTAGAGAGTGATGATTAAGTTATTGTTCAATAAGGAGAGACCTGTGCAAGGAGAGAGAAACAGAGAGGCAGAGCAACAGAAACAGACCCAGGCAGACAGACACACAGAGTGGGGAGGGCAGAAGAGAGGAAGGAGGAAGTGGAGGACTACACCAGTGTCTGCCTCCCTCCCCCAGCACCTTTGTCTCACCTAAGTCTGAAAGCATCAAGCGGAAGCAATGGCAGTTTCTCCCTGACTCCAGTGACTGGGTGCTCAGCCAAGCTGCTCCTCTCTGGCCAGCTCTGACCTCTGCTCTTCCTGAATCTGTCAACTGTTAGCAAGTGTGAGATCTGCTCACCCAGACCTCTTTCTGGTTCTGTCTTTCATTTTCTCAGTTGTCCTTCAAGGAGACAGTGTTTCATTGGGGAAACTCAAGATGTCTGACCCATGTCCCTTTGACCTCCAACTACTCTGACTGATCTCTTATCAGGGGCCTAAACCGTGAAAGGTGTTTGGGTCCCAACAAGCCTCTGGTGCACAGAACAGGAGAAATAAGGCCCTCCTCTCTATAGCTAAACCTAAGCCAACATGTAATTAAACAATTTCATGATAAAAATAGTCACACACTTTGTCCAAAACTGAGTGACTGTGCACTCACCCCCTGCTTCGGCCGCTCTGTGTTCCTCTATGGTAGCCTGCTTACTGGGCCCTTGAGTCCTGAACATTCCAGATCTCCCAGCTCTCATGTCTCTTTTGAAAGTCTCTGAGAGATAGGCTTAATCAAGGTTACTTCACAATTTGACAGATCTGAGGAGACTGCTAGCAGGGAGCTGGTCCTTTGGCTGGCAACTCCCAACAGCCACAAAGCATTCTACTTCCCTTGATGTGTCTCCCTGTGATAACTGGGAACTGAGATGCTGTTTCAGGCAGTAGCCAGGCTAAGCTTGGAAAACTGTATCCCGAATATTTGTCCAGCTCTAATGAAACCACCTCAAACACATCCTAACAGGTCACAAACAATTCAAGGTGGGGTAGAGCATGGCCTCACGCTGCCAGCAAAACCAGCTCCATCTTGTCCTGAGCACTTTGTCATGGTTGGTTTCCCCTGATGGTTCCTAGGGAAGCTTGGTCTCCAGATGGAGCCTTGTAGAATCTGCCTGTCTAGAGTACAAAAAAAGTCTATACAAAAATAGCCTGGAACTAAACTTTCTCACAATGCTGGAAATGAGAAAATGGAGTACAGTAAAATGTTGAATGTTATTCGCTGTTTGGGCTAGATGGCTGGGACTCATCAAGGAGAAACAGTGCCCTGGAAGTCTCATCCTTGTGTGGAGAAGTTCTAGAATAGTATTCATGGGGGGAAGGTCAACAAGGAGCTGCCTATGGTGGTCACTTCATGAAGACAGAAAGGGAATTGCCAGGACTGGAGAAAAGGCTTAGCAAATAAGAACACTTGTTGTCCGTTCCCAGCATCCGCAGAGTGGCTTGTAATCATCTATAACTCCAGTTCCTATGTTCTCTTCTGGACTCCACGGGGACCATGCGTGCATGTGGTCCATGTACATGCATGTAGGCAAAGCATTCATGCATATAAAATAAAATAAATAGATATAAAAAGAAAAGAAAAGAAATTACCTGAAGTTGAACTGTCTTCTCCAGGAAACAGGGTCCAAATGGAGAATCAGCAGATGGGCCTCTGATTTCTTGTGCCTCGGGGCTGCTGCCCACCTGCTATACAACCCCAGACATCTCTAAGGCAATCTAGTCCTGCTTTTTCCCTGATCTTGCTGCCTGCAGGAAGTGTCAAACCTAGTGCATACACTTTGTATCAGAGAAGTTTCTAAGAATTGAAGAACTCTGCTGGATACATGGAAAGTTATAGTGTAGCTTTGCCCACTGCAATGGTCGATCTTGTCAACCTGACTACATTTAGAGTCAACTAAAATCAGCGGGGCATGCTTGAGAGGAATTTTCTTGCTTGGATCATTCCAGGTGGGAAGATCCACGCTAAAGCTGGACCAGGCCATCTGGTAGCAGCCCACTTAACAGGATGTCGAGGAAGGGTGCTTTTGCTCTTCGTGTGCTTGCCCTCGCTCTCATTGGCAAGCTCATCTGTCCTGTTGTTGAGACATTCCTTCACTGCTATTAGAACTGACTTCTTTGGGATTAAAGACTAGAGACCAGCAGCTCCTTAGGAATCCTTTGGGACTCCAGCACAGGATTAGGACTGCTGAGACATCTAGCCTCCCAGACTGAACAACTATTAGAATAAATATTTCTGCTGGGAGACAATTGTTGAACTGGCTGGCCCACAGCCTGTAAGCCACACTAATCATATGTGTGTGTGTGTGTGTGTGTGTGTGTGTGTGTGTGTGTGTGTGTGTGTATTTTTATTCCTATGGTTCTGTTTCTTTAAAGACCCTGGCTCTTACCACCAATGGGAAGACTTCGAAAGCAAACACAGCAGACATCTGATACACCTGTCTCTGGGACAAACACGTGCCTCTGCTCACAGAAGATCTGCTCCCCACACATGGAGTGGCTGTGCTCAGCTGTCTTGCATAACACTCCTCAGAGGAGTCTTCTCTGTTCAGGAGGGACCAGAGAATCAAGACTGTGATCCCTGGGGCCCTGGAGCTAGAAGATCAAGCTTTCATAAAGTTCATAGGTCATTTGGCCAGAAGCAGCTTCATGAGATGGTGCTCCTGGGCAACTGTCTCCTCCAAAGAACTGGAAGGCAGATTGGGAAGAGGCAGTAGATTTTTGATTTGGATAATGAGGTCTGACTCAAACAGCTCCAAAACAATGGGGGTTCGTTTGTTTGGCTCTGTTGCTGTCACCAAATACCTGAGGCTGGTAACTTGTGAAAAAAAAAAGTTTATTTCACTAAACTCTAGGAGTCCAAATATTGTTAACATTTGCTTGGCTCGAGAGAGGGAATCCTGTATGCTTTACTAAAGAATGATGTAGCATTATAGCAGGAGCTGTGTAAATGAGATACTGCATAGCAAGTCAAGAAGCTAGAGGAATACAGGGCCAGGCTTGTTCTCTTATGTCACCCCCTACCAAAGTCCAGAAGTTAAGATCTCCTCTCTCTCTCTCTCTCTCTCTCTCTCTCTCTCTCTCTCTCTCTTACACACACACACACACACACACACACACACACACACACACACACACACACCTCCCTAGTACTAACCTTTACTGTTTTTCAATTTTATTTTGTGATTGCTGAGTAGAGGTGGTATACTGTAAAATTCTCTTTTCCACATTCATGAGAAGAAACCCAAACAATAGGAAGCCAGCACACACAAAATAAAGGCTCCCAAATCTCTACCCATGAAACTAGATCTTGTGACCATGGAGATCTCATAGCCAAAGGAACACAAGGTACATGGTAGAAGCTGCCATCAGCTGACCTTTAGGTGATAAGCACCCAGAACTATTTCCAATGAATGCAGTGCCTTCATGACAAGAGTCCTGGGAGGCAAAGGATGAGACAGAAACATAAGTGTTGCATGATTCCTCATAAAAATGGGATGGCTAGCCATCACTGGTGTCAAGGGTGCAGGAGGACATAAGCCATGAGTCAGGTGACCCCATAAACTACCAATGGAAATCTAAACCTATTGGCTCAAAAGGGTTGAGCTCTTCATTTTTCAAAGTGAGATCCCATCAGATTACTAGCCTCTGAAACAATAAGGAAGTTAGGCTTGGTTGTTTAAATGCCTGAGTTTGCAATGTATGTGTTACAGTAGCAACAGGAAACTTATACAATGAATGAAGTTTAAAGTATTGCATGATGGCCCAGAGAAGTGGCCTGAAGTGAACTTCAAAGTCTGTCTTATTTGTCGAGATGAATGCCAGGCAAATCACATACATCCCTCATATGCAGATTAGGTTTTATTATTGGGGCTTTCCACTGTTCCCAAATGGATAGTAGAAATCAGGGGATTGTGGAAATGTGAGAATATGTTCAACCAGAGCTTCAGCCTCTTACACAACAGGAGTGAGGAGACAGCTCAGTCAAGGGCTGGGAACACAGATCATGACCTCTTGCAGCACCTGCTTACTGACTCCTGAACTGCTTTGGGGCACGGAATTCAGACTGGGCTTCGTGACTATCTGTCAGATGAGTGGTAGCTGCCGTGAGGGGTGGCCTGTCCCACAGGTGCCACAGGCCAATGGAAACAGCAGGTTTATCCAGCAGAACTGTTCAGAGATACTTATGTGATGTTCAGACTTTATAAAAAGTAATTGGAAATTTTAAAGTAAAGGTGGCATTTTCCACTTTAAAAAAGTGACTCTTAAAGTGTAAACTGTCCCAATTTCATGTTGTGAAAAACACCATGATCAAAGGTACCTTGGGAAGGGGAGGGTTTATTTGATTTATGTGTTTAGGTCGTTGTCCATCCCGGAGGGAAGTCAGGGCAGGACCCGGAGGCAGGAGCCGAAGCAGAGACCACAGAGGAATGCTACTGCTTCCTTTGGCTTGCCCAGCTACCTTCTTTATATAGCCCAGGTCTACCTGCTCAGGGGTGACATTGTCTACGTTGTCCACAGTGAGCTGGGTCCTCCCACATCAATCAGC
Source organism: Sigmodon hispidus (assembly GCA_004025045.1). Lineage (NCBI taxonomy): Eukaryota > Metazoa > Chordata > Mammalia > Rodentia > Cricetidae > Sigmodon > Sigmodon hispidus. Next base: position 80,232 of record PVIH01006803.1, on the reverse strand, counting down.
AAACAGCAAAATGCCCCACCGACATGTCCACAGGTCAGGTCCCCAATTGAGACACCCCTTCTCCAGGTGTTTTTCAGTTGGTCAAGTTGATTAAAAACTATGATAGAAACCAATAGTAGCCGTCACCTCTGTAGTGTACTGATGGTAAATTATGAGGATTGCGATAAAGATCCACAATGGAAAAGACAGTATAGGCCTTTGGTGAGGCCTGGCCGTGGACTAATATCCCATATCTACATGTAATTTATCCTTTTCTTAGCCCACTGGGTGGGGACCATGCTTATGATTCAATGCAGGGATTAGAGGCCACACCAGGCAGTGTATACCTGGGATTCAGGTGTAGAGCCTGGCCTCTCCTACACTTGTCATTGTAAGCCTGGTCTCATGATGTAACAGCTATCTTTCTTACCTTGGTCCCTTCCTTTCTTCTTTCCTCTTAGAGATGGCTCTCCAGGTACTTCTTGTTGTCCAGTCTTTTCTAGGTCATAAATCTTGGGAACAGCCCATCTACCCCAGGAGTGGACACACTGTCAGCACATTTCAGAAGGAAAATCAGGGATCCAGGTCCCACTGGGCTGGAGACTACCACTCCAAGGTTGATGCGAAAGGCTCAGAAGGTAGTCTAGCATTGGCCCCCTGGCCACTTGTGCAATGGGAGGGCGTTTGCTTCTGCACAGTATTCCCAACCATCATGGTGGAACATCCAGCTGACACTCGCAAAAGCTGCAGATTGCTTATCGTAACACAGCAGTTATCTGCTACCAGACAACTATAATAGTTAAGTCTTTTTTTTAAAAAAAAAAAAAGATTTTTAAATTAGGTATATGCACATGTGTCTGCAGGATATGCACACGTGCATACAGGCATTTGCAGAGGGCAGAAGAGATGTCAGAGGTCCTGCAGCTGGAGTCACAGGTGGCTGTAAGTCATCTGATATGGTTGCTGGGAACCTAACTCAGGACCTCTGGTAGAGCAGTACATGCCCTTAACCACTGAGCCATCTTTCTAGCCCAATGACATTTAATCTTGATTCCCCTTTGGTTGGGTTGAGGAGTGTCAAAATTAGTAAATCACACTTTCTTTGTTCCAGAGGGAGGGGGATTGTGGGAAGACCCGCCATACCCTGAATGTAGGTTTTATTGTTCTCTAGGATGGGGGCCTGGATGGGACAAAAGGGGAAGGCTGCCAGCACACACATGCTCCTGGTCTGCATCTTGACCACAAACTGAGTACCTATTGCCCCAGGATTCTCCCCCTTGACATTTTGCCTCACGTGAGGCTGAGAATGGATTGAATCAGCTAACAAAAGATTGTGATCTTTGAAACGCTGAGCCAAAAGAAATCCTTCAAGTTGCTTATGCTGTGTATCATGCCACAAGCAGGATGGGGTCTGTCCACTCAGAATGGTTACTTCCTTAAAGTCACATCTCCTAGACAGCTACACTCTCTTAACACCATGAGATCAACTTCCAGAATCCTAAAGCAGCGTTCTTGGCATCTTAAGATACAGGTACACAGGGTTTCAGCTGCACCATTGCAGGGTGATGGGGGCTTGGCTTCTGCCCACTCCTTGTGCCTTATAGATCACAGCCACTTGCCACCCCAAGTACTCATCCGCAGAGAGAAAGGTAGTGTTCACACATTGAGTTCTCAGGCTCTCAGGTTCCCCTCAACACAAGCACTTCTGAAGTCTGGCACACAGGGAGACCTGTGTCACCTGGCCTTTCTGGGACATGCAGAGGATCCCAATCATTGGACCAACCCCAGAGCTCCCAAGGCCCTGTGCTGAATAAGTGTGATACTAGATGTTTCCCTAACACAGGGGTGCTTCCTATCCTGTGCCAGGTCAAGGCATGCTATTCTCCGGATAGAATAGCAAGAACAGCTATGTCCACAGGTAAGAATTTATTTCATAACAACTTATTTATAACATTTTCAAGTACAAGATTCTGTCCAACATCTTTGACACGTGAAAACGGAAAAGCACAAGTTGGTAAGGCACCTGCAGAGCGGTGAGGCTCCCTTTTGGCTTGAGACTTCTGGGTGGTTGCTCACATGTCTGTTGAGCAGAAAATAAAGTTATCAAAAGTTTGCTTCTACACATGATGAGGTGACAGTCTCGGAGCCCTGCTACAGTGTGGTTTTCAGGTGAGTTGGTCTAGACTGAGAGTCAAGCTGAAGAGGCATCGCTACACACACACACAGCTCACAGAATCCTCCTGAGACATCAAGCTGTACATTCCTCCACTTTTCAGCTTCGAAGAGAACCAACTTCACATTTCACCCAGGCACATACTTTTAAAAATTTCTCAGCCCAAGTCTCTGTTTTCAAAAAGTAAAAATGCAGGCAAACCTCAGGTAGAGTCAGACCTTAGGACTCCATAGAAGGCAGTAACATACTGAAAACTTGCAGGCCACTGTCAACCCACTAGCTCTGTGGCATTAACAGTCCAGGGGTATCCATCCTAGAACAAAGTGTCCAGAACTTGGTCACACAGCATCCTTCATGCCACTTCCCAGTGGCCCAGAGACAGGGTGTGAGATCTAACAGTCCTGGCGCAAAACTTCAAGTTTGTGTTCTAAATGCTCATTTCCTTGGTCTCTACTACATTTGCTTTTATTATAATATTTAAAATTAAATAACTCATTTTTCCCCATCCACCCTCTATACACAGGGCAGGTGAAGTCCCCACTTGGGAGGGAGGCTTTCCAGACAGCCACAGCACAGGATTGCAAGCTCCTCAGTCACTAGGTCAGCTACATTTCCATGAATAAAGCAATGTTACCACTCAGGCCACAATGAGATACCTTAGGAAAGTATGGCTGATGTCACTGGCATTATGCTGAGGTCACTTACTGTATGTTTTAGTGGCTTAGCAATTAGCCTTTTAAGTCTTGGGTCTTATTTATTAGCAGAAAGAGGTCTTCGATGTGAAATATGGCCCAATTTTTTTCTATGGAAAAATGTAAGGTTATATATATATATATATATATATATATATATATATATATATATTTCACAGACAGAAAAATTTGTTACTAGGTGGCCACAAAGAGGTACCTTGCCCACAGCAAACCAGAAGCTGAGATTAATTGTCTGGCTCCTGTGGGATTTTGGAAGAATCCACAACACCGTGAAAGTGCTTTCCTGACAGGGCTGACTTAGACCAGTCAGCCAGAAGACCCTCTAAAGGACAAGTGCAGAAGCATGGTCCCCTGACTGACCCTTAGCAAGAAGCTACACATGCCTACCCCCTAATACAGTTTCTCTCTAGTCACAGGACCCTGAAGGCACATCAAAAGTGTGCTCACCCCACATTTTAAGATGGTCTCAAAAATGTGTAAATAAAAACAAGATTCTACAAAATAATATCTGTTCAAATAAATGTCAAGAAGAGGAAGGCCTGCCCCCCGACATCGTTAATCATGCTTTTCTGTATCTCAAAGTTCCAATAACAAGCCAGCCCCCTCCCTGTGTGTGTGTGTGTGTGTGTGTGTGTGCGAGCGCGCGCAAGTACACGTGTGTAGACAGATGGACATTTCAGCAGACTTAAGAAAAGGTGTATGTGTGTCCCACAGTCATCGACTATGGGCTCTCTCAAGGAAGGTGCTCACTTGTTACAAATGGGACAATGTAAGTGTGGCAGTTTAAAGCCCCTAGACAAGAACTTCCTCTTGCTTTCATCACCAGGGCACAGATGGCCCAGTGCACAAGCCAGTCCTGAACACAGAGCACTCTCTGATCTCAACATGAGTTGCTCCCCGAAGAAAGAAAAGTCAGATCTGCACCTAGCACTTGCTTTCCAAGAGGCATTACCATTTTCTTAGCAACACAACTGGTCATGTGATTTAAAAAAAACCCAAAAACATAACAAGCAAATGCACTCTTCAGTCAGCACAATGCCAGGAGCCAATGGGAGATTTTGGTTGTTTTAAAATCTTAAGCAAGTGAGTTCTGGTAAACAACAAAAGGGATGGGTATGAGGTCTTGTAGGCAAAATCTCTTTTTCAGATTTTTGCTCTTACAAAAACAGGTATGGTGTGTGTGGTTTCAAAGCTGGGACTTTCTCTCACCAGGTCTGTGCATATGTCATGCACTGAGCACTCCATAGCCCTTAATCGGGAGAAGGTCAGGTTCTCCTTTGTCCTATACAATGTAGCAGAGCTTCATGCTGACACCTAGCTTTGAAGAGCCCTTTTCATATAAAACATAAATTAATCCAGAGGTCTACAGCTCTAAGTCTCCAGAGTTATGAAAAAGAATTGTAACTTCCAAATTTTTCTAACATAGTTTGCATATGAATCTCAACCCTAATTTCACAGACAGGAAATTAAGGACAGAAGGGGATGCTTTGAGGGCTTGTCCTATGACCACACCCACAAGTCATAAAGAGCTTAAACACCAGCTGTTTGCGAAGGTCAGGCCAGGCAGCAGTACTTCCTCCACCAGGACTTGGACAGGTCCCGCACCTTATCTGGGGTCCTGCTTTTAGACTTCTTTGGCTGTTGCTGGGAGTCTGAGTGCTGGATGCCAGCAACAATGGCAGCGTCAAACACCTCTTTGAGGTTTTTCTGAGTCAAGGCTGAGCATTCGATATAGGAGACGGCTTTGATTTCCTCAGCACACAGCTTTGCCGCCTCCTCAGGTACTGGCTTCTCTTTGCATTTGTCCAGTTCAATGAGCACTTTGACATCTTCTCGAAGGTCTGACTGTGTCCCGACCAGGATGATGGGGGCCTTAGGGCAGTGACACCGGATCTCTGGGACCCACTTCTCACTGACATTCTGGAAGGATGTCGGGCTCACCACACTGAAGCACAGCAGGAAGATATCTGCATTGGTATAGCAGAGGGGTCTCAGCTTATCAAACTCGTCCTGAAACCAAACAGTGCAAGGCATTACTCATTTAGCTCTCATCACCTTAGGGAATGACTTTGAGGGCCAGGGTAGTACCAGAAAACCTCTATTTTTACAGTGAGGAGCCAGTATTTCAGATTTGCCCTGCTGCCTGCTCTTATGGCACAGGTGCAGCCTCTATAAGCTCTGAGGGACAGCACAGACTTAATGTTCCAAATAGGCTTTGTCTGCTCAGGGATCATCATGCCATATGCTACAGAATGGCACTGAAAGCAAATGAGGTCTTGCTTTTTCTGGTTCAGTTCACAGTCACCCTGGCTCTCTATTTTAACTGTTGGAACTTGGCTACTCTGAAGGCCAGTACTCACCCATATTGGTACCCAAGACCTGACCTGGTAAACTCTGGTCTATTAGCAGAACTTGCCTCTGAGATCCAGCCCTGACCACAACTGTGAAGAACACCAATTCTTCCCGCCAGTCCCAGGACGCACAGTGCAGAACCATGGTCCTCATAAACAAGAAAGACTGAGAAATGAAACTAGGGATCTGTGAAGGCCACTATCAGTAGCAGTTTAAAGAACTGGTACCCTCACTGTCACCCACAGACACAGGTGATACTGTCTTGTCCTGGTTGTATTTTCTCTACTTTTTTTTCCTTTCTTTTGTCTCTGCAAATGGCTAAGCTTCAGTGTTTCAGATTGGTAGTGTACTGTAGAATGAGCACAGCTGTCTGGTGGTACAGAAACCTGAAGCAGGTAAATGAATATGGATGGCCTGCAGTCTACTAGCAGACACTCCTAACACCAGACACAACAGACATGAGCCAGGCATCCATGTTAGCATCTCCTATAAAGCATCTTATGGACCCCTACAGCACCATCTCCTGCTTACAGGAAACTCCAGCTCCACCTCATCTCAGAACAGTTTTCATATTAGCTCACTCTTATTTGAAATGCATCTGTGGGCACTGACATCTTCCAGCATCCAATACTGATGACTTCCCAAGGCAGGAAAAAGTCAAATGTTTTTAGTGGTTTCCATTATTCAGTTGGCAGGTCTGGTTACCTAGAGCCCTATCTACAAGCACATCATTCTCCAACTATGACTGTCTTTGTTGGAGGTTTTATTGCTGTGATAAACATCAGAACCAAAAACAATATGGGGAGAAAAAGGTTTATTAGACTTTAGAGCCTGTGGTCCATCATCTAGAGAAATCAGGGCAAGAGCTCAAGGTAGGAACCTGGAGGTAGAAAGTGAGCCAGAGGACACAGAAGAGTTCTGATTACGGCTTGCTTAGCCGGGTTTTTTTTTATAGCACATAGGACTGTTAGCCCAAGTGTGAAATCTCACGAAAATATACCACAGGCCTGCCAGCAGGCCAATCTGTCAGAAATATGTATTAGTTATTTTTATAGTACTGTGATAAAACACCATGGCCAAGGCAACTATAAAAAAATAAATTAAAAAAGAAAAGGCATTTAAGCAGGTTTATGGTTTCAAGGGGCTAGCTAGAGGGCAAGTGAAAGGCATGTTGGCAGGAATGGCTGAGAGCTCACATCTTGATCCACAAGCAGGAGGCAGAGAGGGCACACTACGTAAGAATGGCACCAGTCTTTCAAAACTTCAATGTGGGCCTCTAAGACACACCTCCTCTAAGAAGGGCATACAGTGTCCATACAGTATCCATCCCTCCTCCCAACTCTAGTTCCTACCCCCAACTCCGCCCACTGCCCTTTCCTAAATCCATGGCCTCTTAAATTATTATTATTGTTGCATATATATACAGATATATACACATATATATACATATACAAATAAGTATGTAAATGTAGCCTAGTGAGTCAATTTGATACTTCTTTTAAACAGGATCTCACTGTATAGTGAGGCCCAGACTAGTCTTGAACTCACAGTTCAAGGGCATACCTTCTAATCCTTCCCAAACAGTTCCACCAATGAGGATCAAGTATTCAAAGAGATGTACCAATGGGGGAGTGGGGGCGGGGGGGGGGATGTTCTTACTCAATCACTACAGGGCATTTTCTCAATTGTGGTTTCCTTTCCTAGATGACTCTGGTCTGTATCAAGTTGACATAAAACCAGCCAGCACAGGCTGCTGTCTTCGGTTTAAGGGAGCCCATATCAGTCTTATTTGCATTAGCTGTTGTTGGTCTGAGGATCTATTTTCACTGTGGGTCAGTAACCAAGTGGCCATATAAATCAACAGTTAATGAGCTCAAGCAGAACCCAAGAAGCTCAGGGTGTCTCTGCCTCCAGTGAGGTCCCCCCTATATGTGAAGGCCGAGAAAGAGTGACTTCAGTTTCTTATTGCTAACTTTTTGCTGAAAGAACAGTGCATAGGGGACTGGAAAATGACTTAGTTGTTAAGGGCACTGGCTGTTCTTCCAGAGGTTCTGAGTTCAATTCCCAGCAACCACATGGTGGCTCACAATCATCTGCAATGGGATCTGATTCCCTCTTCTGGTGTGCATGAAGATAGGTCACTCATATACATAAAGTAAATAAGTTTGTTTTCTTTTTGTTTGTCTTTAAAAAATAAATGTGGAAATGTAAGCAGGTAATTGGGCCAGCTCAGGGGACTGTTCCATGAGCCTCCTTTTGGGGGCTTTGAGCAAGGAACATAAACCTGACCAGACTCTGGCCATGCTGGGGATGGAATATGCAGGGAGAAAGCAGCCACCTTGACTACACCCTGGAGCCCACAATGGTTTAGTGACTAGGTTTTGGAGCCCTGCTCTCCAAACCTCTGAGATTCTGGCTAAGGAGCCAGCAAGGTGAAGCAGAAACAGCTTCCTATGCAGTGTGGACCAGACACCTTTGAGATGTGCTACAGTGATGCAGCCGAAGCACATCCTCATACACACTCCCAAGGTCAGGCTACCATATGTCCTTTGCTGGGCCTGCAGTGTGAACTCCACAGAGAATGTTAAGAGAGGGCAGACACAGACAGAAATGTCTGCAGATTCCTTCTAACTGCACCTTTCCCTTTTCTTTTTAGCATGAAGACTTTTCCCAAGGACATCATGGGTCACAATGAGATGAATTTTTGGCTCTAGGTAGAGAATGTAGCAAAACACCCTTCCTTCAGCAACACTATCTGTTCCCAAGGCAGCTACATTTCTTACGGCCACCTACCCATCTCTGTTGTATTTGCACATGAGATCATGAGTCCAATGCTAAATGCTTACCATTGTTCTTGACAGGAAACCTCGAAGGCAGCAGAAATGAATTCTGGGTATATTTGTGAGTGGAGCCATGCTGGGGTTCTGGCTCATTTAACAACCAGGGATACCCATGCTCATGTCCAGTGACCTGGGTAACCTGTGTATCCATTCCTTCTCCTGACCACAGGAAGAATGTGCTCCTTTGACAAGAAGGTGTCATGTCAAATCCCTCAACAGGTGGGCTGCAGGTCAGGAGCAGGGAGGGCAGAACAGTTCTGACAGGCTCTGCTGCTGACAGAACAAGCACTTGCCTGTCCTGCAGGTATCTCACTGGCATGTGCTTCTGGAAAGCAGTCTTTGAAGATGGTTTGCTACAGATCTTTAGATGACCCTGCCGCTTACTTAAGGGCTGCTCTCTGCCAGGTTTCTTCAAGCTGGAAGCCCAGCACTCTCCCTGAAAGCCCAGGAGACTAATATCCAAACGAGAGTGTAATGCTAAAGCCTTTTCTCTGGATTATAATTTCCTTTGTGAAAATATTTCTAAGATGACTCTTACTCTTCCTTGACATTTTAAAATTTACTTTTTCATATACATATATGTATGCATATATATATATACATACACACACTATATTCTCTCCATCCCTCCTCCCAGCTCTAGTTCCTACCCCCAACTCCGCCCACTGCCCTTTCCTAAGTCCATGGCCTCTTAAATTATTATTGTTGCATATATATACATATATATACACACACACATATATATACACATATACAAATAAGTATGTAAATGTAGCCTAGTGAGTCAATTTGATATTTCTTTTAAACAGGATCTCATTGTATAGTGAGGCCCAGACTAGTCTTGAACTCACAGTTCAAGGGCTGCAGAGTAGCCCAGGCAGACCTAAAACTTGTCATCCTCTTCGCTCTGTGTCCCAAATACCAGGGTTACAGGACTGAACCACTACTCTGTTTACTCCTCAACTTTTAGGAGATGATATGAAGAAGACAATTAACTCCTTAGAAATAGTGAATTGAGTTTCCAACACATCCATCCTCTCTGCACTGTGCTGTGATTTCCCAAGGACATCATGGGTCACAATGAGATGAATTTTTGGCTCTAGGTAGAGAATGTAGCAAAGCATCCTTCCTTCAGCAACACTATCTGTTCTCAAGGCACAGATAGTGCCTAGTACTGTGCTGTTTTCCTTGTGAAGAACTGGTCTACAGACTACAGGTCCACAGCAGGCAAGCTGTATGGACACTGATGCCTTGAACTTTCTGGTTCATGCATTAAACTACCTGAAACCCTGAGGTGCACCAGACCCCAACTCAGGACTCATCACTCAGGGAAAGTCTATCTCCATTAGAAGCTAAGATGGCAAGTGGAGACATCTGAGAGGTAGGTAGCTCAGTGGTTCCTGAATCAACATCCTAGCAGGTCCTCACTTCAGGTTTCCTGCCTATTGTCTTGTCCGCAGGGTGTCTACAGCCACTACATACTTCTATCCATATTCAGCAATGGAAAAACCCAGCCTTCTCACTTTGTATAAAACAACTCAGGACATCATGTACAAAGAGGAAAGACCCAAGAAGACTGTCTTTTTGGCACTTTTCCTTTTATTTTGCATGTTTTTAAAAGGCAGGGTCCCACATAGTCTAAACTGGACTCAAAGGCCCTATGTAGCCAATCACTGAATTTCTGAACCTCTAAAGTGCTGAGATTACAGGTGCCATCTTTGACCTTTTTTGTTTGTTTGTTTTGTTTTTGAGATGGTGTTTTATACCCAGACTGGCCTTGAACTCACTACATAGCCCAAGTTATCTTTGAACTTGTGACTATCCTTCTGTGGTAGCTTCCTGAGAGCTGGAATTACAAACATGAACAACTATGCTTGGACTCTGATGTTTCTTTCCCACACAATGATCACACTGATGAGGGTCAGCTTCTCTCACTCACAGCCAAGGGGCTGAACAGCTTTCCCAACTGGACTTAAACTCCAGTGCTGCAGTCAGCACTAGGGTGACGATCCGTTCCAAGTCTGCCTGCCATTTTAGTGTAATGAGTAAGAGAAACCTGGAGGTCCTGGCTTGGATGAGAAATGGGGAACATAGGAAGGCCAGCTTCTTCTTAATCATAAACAGCCAAAAAAGTAAAGAAGATACTTCTGCCCCCACTCTAAACATCACGGGGAGACAATCTCACTGTCACTTGGGCATCTAAGGATTCACAAGTACCACATGACCTCAATGGCTAGAATAACTGCTGCGACAGGTTCAACCAGTCCCCAAAACTCTCCTGAAGGGCACTGAGGGGACCTTACACCCGTGCTCCTACGCCACTGCCTGGCTTTCTCTTCGGGTGCTCTGCCCTCAAGACAAGAATGACCAAAGAGAGTAGCCATTCCTTCCCTGCTCCAACTTAGGATGTCTCAGACCACCAAGCCTCAGCTCTAGAACTGGGGTAGATGCTAACATTCACTAACATAAGCTACATTCTTTTTTCCTTGAATAAACTTTTAAGTATCTGGCTTATTAGCTTTGAATTGAGTGACTATAAAATAGTCACTTACTATTAAAACTTACCCTGAGAAGTGATTATAAACAATTACTTTTTTAAAATATCAAAAGCCAGAAAGTGAGAGGTATTAGAAAGTCCTGTTATGATAAGGGCAGTTTCTGCCACTGCCGCCTCATCTCCTGCCCAGAACAGGCAGGCCCTGTTTCACTGGCCCAGAGGTGTCCTTCTTGGCCTCCTCCCCTCCTCCCATTGCCCTCAGAGGTGCTAGTGCAGGGGTGGGCCTGCTTCCCCAGGTTTCACAATGACCTAGTTACTAAGGGAATCATTTGGAAATGGCAAAGGTTGTTTGGAAACCTTTAAAAGGCTGTTTCCTTTCCCAGGGCTGAACTGTGTAACCTGATACTGACCTGTCCTGCAGTGTCACAGAGCTGGAGTCTCACAGGCCGCCCATCTACTGACACCACAGCTGGGGGGGAAAAAAGAACAAGATGATTATCTAAACATCTTTCACCCCCTCTGAAGATTGGCAGCTTCTCTTTTGGACCCTCTTAGCAAACTAAAGGCTTGGCTAAACTCAGAAGCCATGGATGTGTTTTGATGTACAAATGTTTCAAGGTGAGGGTTTCCTCCACCACAGAGCATGAGGCAGCAAAGCCCTGACCCCTGGAAGGTGCCCCGGAAGGCTAGTGTTTTCCTCTCAAGTCTGGAAGATTAATTTTCCTGTCACCCATGTTTCAAAGGACCCAGAAACAGCACAAAGTGTGTGTGTGGCGGGGGGTATGTGGGAACCAACTCTATAGTTTAAATCACTGGGAAACCTCATAGATAATTCTGTTTTCTCTTGGGAAAAAAATCTCCGAGCTTCAGGGTTTATCATAAAACTCCAGCAGTTTTGAGAACTTGTGCAAACACAGGCGCCCTATCACCCTATGTGTGGAAAAGGGCGCTCCTCTCTATCAGTTCAAAAAGAGGATTAAAAAGAAAAGCTGTCGGAGGGAAGCCACACAGGGTTTTTTTTTAACCAGGCTCCAGAGACCATGTGAGAGCAAGAACTTCCACCCAGGAAACTCAGGAGGTTTCAGTTTAGATTAGACAATTTGTCTCTTTCTGATAGCCTTACTGGTTGTTTATAAATGTTTATAATGCTAGTGGGGAATAAAGTGTGTGTGTGTGTGTGGGGTTACCCCTGCACTTCTGTCCTATCCATGGGGTTTCTGAAATAGAGGCAGTCAGGGTCTGGCATGGAGACTGGAGGTCAGATAAAATTGGGGGGGGGGGGAGGCAAGATTTTCACACTAGCTTCTGTGATTTTTTTTTAAAATAACTTTTTTTCTTAAATTCCAAAATGACTTTAAAAAAAATCAAGATAATGAATTGCTTTACTTTTGTATCTTTGTATGATACACGAGCCCATCCGTGAGAACTTGCTGCAGCTAACGACAGGCTGGAAGGAGTGGGGCCAACCGTCAGAAACCGAGACGGCGCAGGCGGGGCTCAGGCCAGGCAGGCGCCGGGGCTCAGAAGAAAGGAACGTTCTCATAAGCTCAAGCCTTCTCCGGTGCGCCTGGCCGGCTCACCCACGGAGCGATCCCGGTTGCTCCAGGCGGAGACCCTCCCTGAAACTGAGCAGCCACGGATGAGGCCGCAGGTGGGAAGAGCACCTGCGCTACAGCTCGCTCCTGAATCCCCGAGCCGGATCGCTGGGACACCCCGCCGCCGCCCCGCTGTGCTGTGCCGCTGCCTTGGGACCCGCGCCTCCCCGCGTTCCCGGGCCCGGATCCCGTGCCTCCCAGCCCGCGGCCGCGCCCCGTGCTCACCCGAGAAGTTGTCGAAGGCCGTGGGGATGTACTCGGTGGGGTAGCCGTTGGTGGTATAGCTGACCACCAGGCTAGTCTTGCCCACCGCGCCATCGCCGACCAGCACGCACTTGACGCCGCGCCCCTCGGCGCCGCCCGCTCGTCCCCGGCCCCCAGGAACCCCGGGCCCTCGCGACCCGCGCCCCCCACGCTCCCGGCGAGGCGGTACGGGCGGTGCCGCCGGCGGCTCGCAACGGGCGGGCAACACGGGCCGGCCTTGCTGCGGGGCCATCGCGGGCGGCGGCCGCGGGACCAGCTGCCACCGGCGGACAAAGGCGGCGCGAGGTCCGCACTCGGCTGGGCGACTGTGCCCGCGCGGCCGCGATGTGGCCGAGCCTGCTCCGCCGGGCTTCCCTGCAACACCGGCGGGCGGGGAAAGAGGCGGGTCCCGCGGCGCCTTTTCAATCCGAGCCCACAGCGCCCCCGTCTGCGCGCTGCGCCGATGTACTACGCCGGCGCCTCGAAACAGCACGGCTGGCTGATCTGGCCCATCCGCAGCAACCCACGAGGACCCTGAGCCATCCCAGCCTCCTGCTACGGCTCCTCATCCTTCCCACCCCTCCCGCCTCCTTCCCAGGCTTTCTCAGCTTCTCTTTCATCCTTTGCTCCTCCAGTTCCCCCAGCTCCCCCATCCTTATTCTGTTCTCCCATCTCTGTCCTTTCTCTTCCCTCTGCTCCTTCTCCAGTCGCCCCTATGTTTTTCCTGTCCCCACAACCTCCTTCTTGCCCTGATCTCCTTGCTCTTCCTCTCCTTGACCCCACAGCTGTCTTTTCTTCTCTACACAAGTGTCTTGGTTTGGAAGGGTAGGGTCCTGTAGGCCCTGACTGGCTCAGCAGTCCCCAGGACGAGAGATAAATGTCCTGGCAGCTTGTCCTCTTGATGAGCAGGATTTAAGTCTGAATTCAGACAATTGTATCGTTTTTCTTTTATAATTGTTGGTTCTCATTTAGGTGCATGACCTCACCTCCCTTTGTTAGTGCTCCCTCTCTTTGGCATGCTGTGACCTTGTATGTACTCATGGTCCAGCGCATTTCCCTACAATCTTTACTTAAGTGCAATTTTGGCTGCATTAGTATTCTCTAAAAAACAAATAGTCTGTTTATCTTTCTTTCACTCTTCTTTCTCTGCCCACTCTGTGCCTGGCCAGCGCACTAATGTTCTTAATTGCTTCTAGTGTAATATGATTCTCATGCTACTAACATTAATATTATTTTGCCAGTAGTAAAGACATGAGCTAGTATATATTGAGTCTTGTTTTGTACCAGATATTGTTGTAAACACTCTATTGTAACCACTCTGCCAAAGAAATTCCTTTCATTTTACAGTTAGGACAACCTGAGGTACAAAGACACTGAATGTCACATTTGAGTTCCACATAGCAATGATGGTGCCAGGATCTTAAACTAGCATCCTATACACAAACCATATGCAGTACAGCAAATGAGACTTGCAAAGATGGTGTGGCCACAGGAATACAGAAGTGGGTTTGTCAAGAGGTGAATTCTTTAATCCAGGATCCTAACTGGCAGAGAGCACCATGCAAAGGCCTCAATATGGTCAGTCCCTAAAACTGCAATGCATTCAGGACTGAGATATGGAACCCAATGACCTGACCTAAAATGATCTAAGAGCCCTTGGGAATCAAAAGTCTCCTATACAGAATTTGAAGAATAAGAACAGGACCTCTTGCAAATAGATTAGAGAAACGTGGGATACTGTCTCCTGCAGCAGGACAAACCAGAGCAGCAAAAAGAATGGAAACTCTCAGGATAAGACCAACCATTCCTCTTTTGCTCTGTACCCTTGGGCACCCAAATTCCTTTGTTCTGACAATTCAAGTAGACAGATTTGAATGTGACTTCTGTCTCCTTAATGACTGACACCACACTAATGCTTTCTTTTTGCAAAACCATTACTGCAATATTGGCTTCTAAGCAGGGCTGGCTACAAGCTTTTACACTGGCCACACAGGTGTGGAAACAGGAGCCAAGGGTGGCCAGTGTCTGCAGTTACAGATGAAACATGAAGTATACTACTACATCCCAGCATGAGAGGCTCAGGTTCATGCCGGCAGCACCGGCTTCTGACTTCCAAGGACTCCAGTATTAAGTGTTCCCATGTTACCTCCTTTATCTCACTCTTCCTGGCTCTATGTCCCGTTAAACACGAACAAAATGTTTCTCCAGCCTTATTTCACTTGGCTTGCTTCCTAAAATGTTCACAGCTACTTCAAGGCCACTCCATAAGACTGAAAGTTGGAGTTTAAATGGATAATGGACTTAACCCACAATGATTAAAGAATAAACATTTTGCAACATTTACAGAAACATAGTATCATGCGCCCACATTTTCAGATCTCATAGTAACACCAAGCAAAAGCTGGATCCTCCAGGGCTGAGGAAGGGTAAAATTGACAAGATTCCCATGGAGGGTGGCAGTTAGGGTTAGGGTTAGTAATCTTGTCAATTTTACCCTTCCTCAGCCCTGGAGGATCCAGTGGCAAAGAGCTGCTGAGCTTAAGATGGATGCCATCAGGAGCCCAACTGGTGCTGTGCTTTACAAGACAAAATAACAAACAAACAAACCCACATGTGGGTGGTCTTGGCAGTCTCAGCTCTGTATGGTCACAGTGTCAGGAATGCATCTGAAAGCAGGGGATACAACTGCTAAGCATTGATCTGAATCCCAGTGTCTGTAATGCAACAAGTCTGTAGTTATCCCACAAAGCACAAATGCCACGTGTATCTCCATTCTTCCTCTAGGAAACACATCTCAGATTTGAAGAAAGAATCAGAGAGTCGATAGCTAAATATTTGGGGAGAGGAGTAAGTGCTATAAAGTTATGCCAAGGCAATAATTCCAGTGGGAATGCTACATTTTCTTACAATTTTGTTGAAGCTCACAGTACTTGTTAGCTTTTAAAATATATAACTTATTTCGATGTATTTTTTTTTACTTTAAATACTTTATGTTTTGTTTGATTTAGTGTTCTTAATAGCCCTGGCTGACCTCGAACTCACAGAGATCCACCTACTTCTGTCTCCTGAGAGCTGGTACTAAAGGCATGCATCACCACGTCCAGCCCAGAATTTTAGTTCTTAAGTTTTGATCTCCACAGGGCCATCTTGCCCAACTCTGAACATCTCTCCTGGCTGCAAAGGTTCCTTATGACATCTTTATGAAACTGAGCTGCACATGTGCAACCCTGTCCTCATGGCTAATTAGGTTACTCTGAGCTGCTAGCATCTAGGCTGGTGGTTGTTACTAATGAGCAAACAGTACCAGTGTCTCCTTATGTCCTAGGACACAACCAACACCAGTCCTTAGTCTCCTCCACTGAGATCCCAAGGAGAAAAATGAGAAGAAACAGTCAACACTTTTTGCAAGAGAAGATGGGAAACTCATATAATGTCCCCAAACTGTCATCAGGGCATCTAGTCGGGTCTTGTGCAGTCACAGCTGCCAGTGTCGTGGGGAAGGGTTGAGACATAGGGCCCAATGTGTGAGCACTGGCTCCTCAACTCCAGGTATCCTATTTTCACTCTCCATCTCCTTGTTGGTAATTATAATTAATAAATTAAGAACTTTCATTAGAACCATGAAATTCAAAGTATAAAAATCGATGGTTAATGATGACAGGCTGGAAGCATTTCTGAAAAAAAAATATATCATTTTACTAAAGGAGCACACATGTGCTTATACCCACACTGACAAATTCACACACTACACACCATAAAACGAACTACACACCATAACGCGCTACACACACACACACACACACACACACTACATACAAAATACATAAAGAAAATGAATGACAAACAAAAATGACTCTTATCAACATCTTCAGGTGAAAATGAGTGAAAAAGGCCAAGCAGAGAAAAGTATGAACTGTCTGAGCAGGGTGTGTGAAGTTCAGAAATGAGAGAAACCAAAAAAATGCTGGATGTTAGCATGGGTGAGGAAAATTGTCACATCCAGAATAGGGGCGGTCAGGCGGCTCTAATCTGAACGATGACTTCACCACTAGTCTTTAGTAACTCATGTGTTTTATTTACCTCTGTAAGCCACACTATATTTTAAAATTGTAGTGGTTAGAAATAGTCAAACATGTAAATCATACTAAATAGGACTTTGTGGAGAGCTGTTTGCTTTAGAAGAGCACAGGGTGACTCACATATTGTACATTCCATGGATTAAACAACACTCTTATCATAAAAATTTAATGTGATTTGAGTAATCAAAATTCTCCTGGTTCAAAACTTTCGGGAACACCTATCAGAAAGTTCTACTATATGCTATTTACATATCTAATATTTATTTTAATATGGGCATTATCTTCCACAAGTGTTATTTTAAGTGTTTGACATTTTTAGCTAACCAAACTCGTTCTGCAAGATTATCACACACACACACACACACACACACACACACACACACGACTTCCGGTAGACAAATAAAAGCACTAGGAGGATTTGGAGGGTCATCAGATACAGGGCTGGAGGAAACATGCTGGGTTCCTGCTAGCTGCAAAGAACGCAGAGCAAGCAAGGTATTCAGCCACCCAAGCAACACCTTTTTTTTTTCTCAGTTTTGGTTTGTTTTGCTCTTTAAAATTCCTGCTGTCATTCCAGCTGTTGCAGCTCAGCTGTTCATCCCACAGAAGAGAGAAGTGCTAGTTCCATCCCCTGTGTCCATCCACAGTGTCCCTTGTTGGGGTTGGGGAGACACCCAGTTGTCTGACCCCCTCCACAAAAAAGCCCTTCTCCCAGACCTTTATAGTAATTGGTAGGCTTCTAAAGGTTCCATAGAAACTCCTAGGCAAACACTTTTCCAACTGCCAAGTCCTCAAGGATGATAAGAACTCTTTAGAAACTCCTCCTAGTTATTGCAAAACCTTGACCTCCCTTCGATTTGCAGCCACCGTGAAGATAAGAGCAGACCAGTCAGCGATTCCCAGCAACCATGACTGTGGACCAAAGTTCTGAGACTCAGACTGTCCCACCTCTTCCAGAACTGCAGCCTGGCTGTCCCGGGAAACACTCCTCTATGATGGAAAAGGAAGGACACCAAAAGACTTCTCTATGACACCACAGCAGTTGTCAACCCCCACTGCTGGGTCCTCAGTAACAGCAGGAATGTATAGATACTCAAATGCTATCTGGATCTACCCGCATCTGCCTTTGAGAAGAAAGTGGGGTCCACTGTGCCAAGACCTACATTCTCTGTTGTGCTCATCCTGGAAGAATGCCCTCCAAGGCAAATCTGCTTCCCATAGACATTATAGTAGGAATCTGATTTTAGCTGAATGAGGACAATACAGTTAGCTGCATTGCTGAGTGGAGGAGTCTAACTCATTAACTCACATTACAACATACAAACAAGACTATTGAGTATAACCTCACTTAGAAGTGAGGCCTTGGCTTCAAGTACTCTGTAATTCCAGAAGTCCAAAGACACTCATGAGATAACTGAGGCCAGACAGGCTATAGAGGGCCTTGTAAGTGCAAAGGGCGTAAGGAAGTCTGGGTGACCTTTTAGGAGAGCAACTGTTGGGCATAATCCTGGTTTCAAACAGACTATCCCTTCCCAGATAATCTCAAATGTACACATCACAGCAACAACATTTTCCAAAGCTCATGCTCACAGATTCTAAGCCTGTGCTATTATTCCTCCTATTTTATACACTGAAGACAGCATCTCAGTAAGACTGTTTTCCAAGGTTTCCCAGAGAGTGTGTAGGATTCCCTACCACCCCACGATCAGACATCACACATAAACTAGAGGACAAGCAATACAATCCGTTTAGTAACAATACTTTTTAAAGTCTTTAAAAATATAGTTGCAATCTGGTGTGTAGTGCACAGATTTATGAGTACAGTATGAAATATACTGAACAGAACAGCAGACCTGAGTGAGATTATTTGTTTCACCCCAGCCTATATCAGTGAATGCCTGTGAGCCAAAGCTGTACATAATGTTGCATAAAATAAAAATATGCCTACACATCTAACCTAAGTAGAAACCTTGCCTCACTGTAAAAGAGCTTCAGAAACGACACTCACTGGCCATAGAGTTTCTTCTAAAAAATTTAAATAAAAATTATTTTATTTTTAAAATTATCTGTGTGTGTGTGTGTGTGTGTGTGTATGTGTGTGTGTAATCATGCCCCCAAAGGCCATAAGGGTAGGATCTAGAATCAGAGTTGTGAGATACCTAACATGGATGCTGAGAATAAAACTCAGGTCCTTAATCCAGGTGTAGTGGCACATGCCTTTAATCCCAGCACTCAGGAGGTAGAGGCAGGTAGATCTCTGTGAGTTTCAGGCCAGCCTGGTCTATAGAGCAAGTTCTAGGACAGTTAAGGCTACATAGGGAAACCCTATCTCAACCAAACAACCGACCAATCAGCCAGCCAACCAACCAACCAACCAACCAACCAGCCAACCAACCAACCAAAAGCCCCAGGTCCTTTGCAAGAGTATTGCCTCTCAATTTTTAAACTTTTAAAAATGTTATTTATTATTGTGTGCATGTAATGCATATGTGGTGAGGCATAATTGTGCCTTGGTACTTGTACAGAGGTCAGAAGATAACTTTGTGCAGCCATTTCTCTTTTACTTTTTACATAGGTTCCAGGGCTCAAACTCAAGTTGGCAGGCTTGTGTGGCAGGTCCCTTTTGTATCAAGCATTTGTCAGCTACCAGCTCACAAATAACAACACAGAGACTTAACAATTATGAAAGCTTAGAGTTAGCTTAGGCTTGTTCCTAACTAGCTCTTATAATTTAAATTAATCCATTTAAATGAATTTACAGTCGGTCACATGCCTTGCAGCTGTTACCTCTACTCCTGCTATTTCTTTGTCTCCTGGTGTCTTCACCTTTCTTTTTCCCAGAGTCCTCTCTGCCCCTAGAAGTTCTGCCTAACCTCTTCCTGCCTTGCTATCGGCTATTCAGCTCTTTATTAAACAATTAAATGGTACCTTGGCAAGGACACATCTTCACAGTGTAAACAAATATTCTGCAACACTCTTTATCCAGTAAACAATGTCCCCAGTCCTGCATACAGTTTCTAGGATATAGACTTGACCAGCAGGATTGAGTTATAGCATTTTGCCTATAGCATTGTAACTGTGGTTAATGATAATGTGTTGGGTATTTGAGAACCATTCTCTTAGTTAGGGTTTCTGTTTGTCGTGAAGAGACACCATAACCATGGTTACTCTTGTAAAGGAAAACATTTTATTAAGGCTGTCTTACAGTTCAGAGGTTTAGTCCATCATCATCATGGTAGGAAGCATGACAGCATAGGTGCTGGAGATTCAGATCCAAAGGCAGCAGGAAGAGAGAGTGACACTGGGTCTGGCTTGAGCTTCTGAAACCTCGAAGCCCACTCCCAGTGACACACTTCCTCCAACAAGAGCACACCTACTCCAACAAGGCCACACCTCAATAATGCCACTCCCTATGAGTCTATGGGGGCTATTTTCATTCAAACCACCACAACCACTAAGATTTGATTCTAAATGTTCACAAACCACACACACACACACACACACACACACACACACACACACACACACACGACACACACACACACAATGTCAAACCTGGTGACTCATACCTGTAATCCCAGAACTCAGGAAACTGAAACAATGGATTCTTTCGAGTTTGAAGCCAGCCTGGATTATCTAATACATTTAAGGCTAGCCTGGGCTTAATTGTGGCAACCATTTCATATGTGTACATATCAAGACATGTTATTCACTACAATATTTTATCAGTTACACCTTAATAAAACTAGTAGTGGGTGAGGAAAAGGGAAGTCTTTTAAATTTACCATGGGCTTTCCTTTCTTCTCAGGTAGTAGGAGGAATGCCACCCCATCCACCAGCATCTTTGTAGCCCCACATTCTCCCTGAGATGTGACAGCAAATGTACAATCTCTTCATCATGAAGCTGGTATTCAGAGATGACATTTGACACAAATAAATAGATAGTGCAGGGAAAGGCACTGCTCACATCAGCCACCCCAGGGCAATGATGTGAAGTTAGGCAGCTCTGTATGCTTGGGGAGGAGCAGCCAGCTAGGGGAAGAGTGAGAACCAGAACCTACCAGCAGGGACTGTCCACCTGGTCCTGTGAAATTAGAGGGAGAGAAGCCACCCAGGGAATGAAAAGGTAAGTGGATACAGGTCATGGTTATGATGGGGTCAGTCTAACTCAGGGCTGCCTGAAAGCCTCTGATACAGACCTCAGACAGAAGTTACCCAGGTTGCTGATAGGGAGACTGCCAGGGACAAGGGCAAGCAGAAACCAGGCTTGGGACCTGCCTTGAAGGTAGAGCAAGCAAGATCCTCTTGGTTCCTTGAGTCTTGAATTTGCAAACACACAGGAGAGGTAAGGACAACCCCAAAGACAGTGACCTGCTAAACTGAAGCAATTGGCATCTGAGACAAGGAAGACATCAGCAAATAATAGTTTGCCGGGGCAATTCAGAGCTTGTCTTGTACACTCAAATTCTGGTGAGTCCATGAGATGCTTGATTGGATATGTTGACCAGTCATGCACAGGAATCTGGAGTCCAGAGAAGTCTTGGTGACAGGTATAAATTAAGAGTTTCAGCTGATCAACAGACACGGAAAAGGGGAATGCATACCCAGAGATGAGAGACTGAGAACTATATTCCACGTTAAATAAGAGGATTGACATTTTAAAAGCTCAGATTCATTGTGCATGGCCAGATATCAATGAAGAAAATACCAGTCAAGGCCTTCGCTGTACAGGGCTACCAGCACTAAATCCAGCAGCTATCTGCAGTCAGTTGAAGCATTCCCTGGCTTCTTTGCTCATAATGTGACCAGCAATAAACCTGCTGCAGCACTAGCACAGCCCTGCTATAAGAGCATAGCACCGCCCATCTTACCACTGATTGCTTCACAGTCTGGGCTTGGCAAGGAACAGAACAATGCCCATGGGAACACAAGGTGTGGGCAGCTGTGGGTGAGTTCTCAGCATCCAATCCAAGCTAAGCACCTGGGTTCTTGCTGTGTCCACGTGTCTGCTGGACTTGGACATTGCCCTGACTGAGCCGCCTGACACAGCCCCTGTTCTCCAAGCTCACTAGACTGGAAGCACAGCCAATGGGGAGCATCAAAGTTCAGTCAGCCCTCAGCTTTGACTGGTAATGAAAATCCATCTAGATACCCTGTTTCTGCTTTAAGGAAAAGGTCTTCCTGGATCCTGAAATTACAGATGAAGCTCTTAGACTTACTGTTTGCACTTAGACCAAAAAAAAAAAAAAAAGCCTAGTGGTGGTACCCATGCTATATCCCATCACTCTGGAGGCAGAGCCAAGTGGATCTTGGAGTTTGAGGCCAGCCTGGTCTACAGATAGAGTTCCAGGACAGTCAGTGATACACAGAGAAACCTTAGAAACCTTGTCTTTAAAAAACAAGCAATGAACAAAAGAGAGAGAGACAGACAGAGAGAGAGAGAGGGAGAGAGAGAGACAAAGAGAGAAAGAGAGAGAGAGAGGTGATAACAGAGTTCCATGTCCACTGTGGGGTGCTCAGGGAACCATTTCTACTCACCTCCTCAGATCCTCATACAATCTGACTTAGTCTGAGAAAGGGTCCTAGGGAAATGGCTGTGTGGGATCCTATCTCAGTACTCAGCTTTCATGAGTATGTAGCTTAAGAACAGAATTGATGGGAAGATAACCCAAACAAAAGGACTTCTGTGTCTGTCCTGAGCTTGACTTTAGCACTTGACATGGCTCTGCTGGTCAAGTGTGCTGGTGAGTGGCACAGCGCCACGCTGGCCCTTCTCTGTCCAGTCTCTCTCAGATTCTGAATAAAGTTTTCAAATGATTGTCTGGATTCATGGATGCTGGTTGGTCTGAGCACAAGAACTGGATTAAAATGAGGAGTCCAGATTATCACTCTTGTTGAAGAGATGGTGATCTCAATAAAGCATCTACCTCTCATAAGATTCTTTTAAAGGCGGCTGGAGAGATGGCTTAGTGGTTAAGAGCACTGTCTGCTCCTCCATAGGTCCTGGGTTCAATTCTTAGCACCCATATGACTGCTAACAACCATGTGTAACTCTAGTTCCAGAAGGCAGTGTTCTTTTTACCTACACCAGGCACACATGTGGTTCACAAACACGAATTCAAAGAAAACTCATACATATAGAGGAAATAAATTAATTAAGATTTTAAAGAGTCTTTCAGAAAAGTTGATGCTCAACATTTCCTTGAACTGATGCCAAAATGGCTCCAGTTTAAGTCTCAGAGAATGGCCATGAGACAGCGCCCCCTTGTGGGAACTTTCATAAAAATGAGGTTTGCGGTAAGTGGTTGAGGATTCTCTCCTGCTCACAGCCTCACCAGGTGGAGTTGAGGCACATCTATAACTCTGTACTAAAGCGACACCAACAGATTACACAACCTAAGAGAACAAGAGAAGTCATTTTGGTTCTGGAGACAATTACAGATGAGTGATTTGTGCCACAACTCTCTGACTGTGTCCTCACAAAGAGCTTTGTATAGTTCTGCAGGAGACAGGCTGGCTGGAGGGTTATCGCAGCAGCCACATGCTGGGTGCATGGGACATACATTTCTGATGGTGTAGAGATCTGAAATCTTGGTTCTGAAATTCTCTGGGGGAACCAAGCTCTGTGTTAGGGTCTGCAGAGGCTGGCTCTTGGCTCTTATCCCTCCAGCTCTGAGTGCGGTTTTATGGCGGGTCCTGGGCCAGCTCTGGAGATGGGCATCTCATCCTTGTAGGAAAGTGTGAAAATGAAGTCGTTTTGTCAAAGAATAGCTGGAATGTTTACCTGAACAGAAGATAAAGCTTCTGTTTTCTTCTTAACATCTCCTGATAGGTTTCAGGGTGTGCTTGAAGGAAGAAAAAAAACCAAAATAACAAAAGCACAAAAGATTTTCAATACACTGAGAAAAGTGAAATTTTAAAATGAATAATTGAACTGATCTTTACAAGTCTAGAATACAAATACACATGTAAAATATGAACAAAGACAGCTCTGGAGTCACTTGATATTTACTTACCACTTATTGGCCAGATGATGCTACTACATGATGTCCTGTTAGTTAATAGGGTCCATGGATCTTACAGAGGAGGGCTAATTTGTAAAATCAAAACTCAGGAGCCAGTGAGAAAAGAAAGTCTTAGGTGAGGGAACATGTCTACATGGCTGCTAACACATGACTATCCAGCGTCTTTGCTAGTACAATAGGAACTTAACATATGTAAAATGGCTTAATGAACTTATAGTGAGAAATGACAGAGAAGTCAGATAGATAATGGAAAAAGTATTATCCAGCATACATTGCGTGAGGTGTGGGGAAAAAAAAAAAAAAAAACTTCATGAGGGGGAAAATGCACTTCTCAAAGCAAAAACATAAATCTAAAAGAAGCTACTTCTACACTGAATCACAGCAAGTAATGGGAAAGACCACTCTTCCAAATCAGTGGCCAGATGATATGCAAAGAGATGTTGGTAACGTCTGGAGACTTTAACACACCACACAGAATGTAGCAGAGCCCATGAACTTAAAACAACCAAACAGCAGCATCTAGAGACCCCACCTGACTGAAAATACTTCTCAAGAAAATACAGGCAGAAGCAAATTATTGCCCAATGTCTAGTTAGCATATAATGAAAACCTCGAGCCAGAAAAATATTGGGGAAAAACTGAAATATCAGAAACAAGTCACAGACACCCATCTAACTCCTCAGGTTTGTGTCTAGGACTCCTAAAACTGAATGCCTCCGAGTTCTCAGCAGAAAATGAAGGGAAAGTCTCTGGGAAAGCTGAAAAAACCCTCTTCTCTTGCTCCCCCAGCTCTCTTAACTTCCTCTCTCCACATTCCTAAAGCTAGGATTAGAGGTGTGTGTCATCCCTCCCTGACCTGTCTTGGTTCTGTGGTTAATCTGATATTCCAGATTAATTTTATATCATCACAGTTAATAAGACAAAAATGACAGAGATTGTTCAGGAAATCATAAATCAAGTTACAAAGAAACTCTCAACAGAAACATTACAACCAAGAGTCTTTACTTACAGCATAATAAGCCTGGAAATTATTAACAACTAAAACAAATAACCAGAGGCTGGAAAGATGGATCAGTGGCTAAGGGTATATACTGCTCTTCTGAAGGACCTGAGTTCAATCCCCAGAACTCACTTCAGGCAGCTCATAACCATTTGTAATTGGCTGCAGAAGATCTGACATCCTTTTCTGGTCTCCTCAGACACTACATTCACATGTACCACACATACAGACAAACACACATACACATAAATTTAAAAATAATAAAATATTAAAAACAAACATGCATGTTATTACAGACAGAAATGTAAAAGCCACTACCATGGACTCATGGACAAATGAGGAAATATAAGCTAAAGTTAAAAAATATCTCTGTAACATAGTGATGGTGAAACCACAGCAGCAGGACAGACCAGATGCAATTGATAACAGCGATCATCTTGAATATTCTTTGTAGTAGGACACTGGAAATGGAGTTTGAGATTTCAAAAGCCCATAGCAGGCCTCGTGTGACTCTCCTCATGCTGCCTGTGGACCAGGTTGTCAAACTCTCAACTACTGCTCCAACATCATGCGTGTCTGCTTCCTGCCCTGATGACCATGGACAAACCCCCTAAAACTATAAGCAAGCCCCTAATGAAGTGCTCTCTTTGATAAGAGTTATCTTGGTCATGATGTCTTATCACAGCAGCACAACAGTAACTAAGACAGTTACTGTGTATGGGTTATGATGGTTAACATTGTTTAAAATGTAAAGACTGCTGTGCTAAGAGAGCCATGAAAAATTGTTGTAACTCATAAGCTTCTAGCTTGTAAAATGTACCCCATCATCTACCTTGCCCAAAATGGATGAGTTCCCAGATTATTTGGGCTACTCTTGAAACAGTAAATTTTTACCTGCCCCTGCTGCCCTTTAAGGTTACAAGGCTACCACTGGTCCTGCTTCTGTACAAAAATGCTTGCTTGCTCACTTCTGAGGCATCTATAAGACATGTTAAAAAGTTGTGTTCTTTAGACAGGCATTGTGGTGCACTCCTTTATTCCCAGCTCTCGGCTGAGGCAGAGGCAGGCAGATATCTGTGAGTTCTAGGCCAGCCTGGTCAGCAAAGTGAGGGTCAGGACAGCCAGAGTTGTTTTGTCTGTAAAACCAAAAACAACAGCAACAAAATGAAGTTAAGCTCTGCCTGCATGTAAGCAGGGTATATGTTAACTTACCCTAAATGTGACTTTAGCCTTTATAAACCCCCAACTAACAACAGCTCAGGGGCCATATTTAGAGAATCCTGAATCTCAGATGTGGACCTAGTGCCAGAAATAAAAAGCCTTTTCTTTGTTAATATTATTCCTAGTTAGACTGTTGGATCTCTGAAAGTCCCCAGACCCATAACAGTGTATAGATACATATATGGAGGTCAGAGAACAATTTGCAGAGGACAATTATATAGCCCTGGCTGTTCTCACTATGTAGTCCTAGCTGGCCTGAATTTAATATGTAGACCAGGCTAGCCTCCAACTCACAGCTTCTGCCTTCTAAGTGCTAAGATTAAAGATGTATACTATCATACCTAAGAATGATATACATATATTTTTGAGACAGGGTTTCTCTGTGTAGCCTTAGGTGTTCTTGAACTCTGTAGACAACGCTGCCCGCAATCTTGCAGAGATTGATTTATTTCTGCCTCCTAAGAGCTGGGATTGAAGGCGTGTACTATCATCATCTGGCCCAAGAGCATTTCTTCTAAGATTAGAAGCTGCCACCTGAAATTTCTTCAGGAAGCATAAGCAATGCAGTTAAAGAAAAAGAGGAAGCCACAGATGTGCAGCTGAGAAATGCAAAGGCACTAAACCATTTGACAAAATCACAGATCTATAAAATTCTAGATAACAAATGGTAAAACTGACTTAAGTAATAAAATAATTCAGCAAATTAACAGACTATCTGCTACAATGAGCACACAGCTTCCACACACATAAACAATGGCCAGTGCTAGTAAAATCATAACAAAAATCTATTTACAACAGCAACAGAGAAGATAAACTATCCCACAGTAAATGAAATCCAGAAACATACAAAACCACTGTAAGAAAAACATTTTCAAGACTCCTCAAAAGAGTTCAAGTGGACTGTGGAGGATGATGTCATTTGTCCTTACGTAAGAGGAATGGCAGCAAAGATGTAGCTCTTCCCAAGTGACTTTATTAATGAGGTTTTTTGTTTGGTTGGTTGGTTGGTTTCATTTTGGGTTTTGGATTTTTAAAGAAGGGGTTGTTTTGCTTTAATTTTTTCTTTTGGTTTTGGTAAGACAATCCCAAGGGAAAGGTAAACCAAGCTTATTGTTTTTGGAGCTAAACCATGCAGAGAAATAAACCTGCATGAACAGATGAGACACTGAACAAAACTACATGGTAAACTAACTGTGCCAATATTAAAACATAGCCCACAGTCCCTTGAATTAGAACAATACACCTCTGACACATGCACAGACAAATAGGAAGAAACACAGCCAGGGAGCAGCCCGGTGGACATCCACTGGAGCGCCTGTCGGTAGAGAAAAAGCAGCTTTTCAATAAACAGTGCTGAGACAACCAACTAGTCATAAGATAAAATTAGATCCTGATGTTATACTATACACAAGAATAACTTCCCAATGAATCAGGGGACTCAGAACCAAGAAAAAGATGGCTGAAGCTCTTGTTGATCTGTGTATAGGTGAAAATACTAAGCAACTTTGTAACTCAATATTTGGAATATTGAGTGTCCTGGAGTAATGTAAGAATGGTGTTTTAGGGGCAGGAGAGATGGCTTAGTGGCTAAGAGCACTGGCTGCTCTTCTAGAGGTCCTGAATTCAATTCTCAGCAACTACATGGTAGCTCATGACCATCTGAAATGGGATCTGATTCTCTCTTCTGGTGTGCATGAAGACAGAGCACTCATATATGCAAAATAAATATATAAATAAACTTTCTAAACTAAGAGTAGTGATGCACTCAAGCAAGGCCAGCACTGGAAAAGCTGAAGTATAAGGGATGCTGTGAGTTCAAGGTCAGCTTAGGCTATACGGTTAAATTCTGTCTCAGATGTTTTTTTAATGTATTTTATGTGTATGAATGGTTTGTCTGAAGGTATATCTGTGCATCACATGCATACCTGGTAGCCAGAAGAAGGAATTGGATTCCCTGGAACTGGAGTCCACCATGTCGATACTGAAAATGAAGCCCAGATCCTCTGGCAGATCATCAGAGTCAGGTGGCTCCTGATTGCTGGTAACTCTAGCTTCAGAGAATTGGATGCCCTTCTCTGGTCTCCAGTACACATGTCTCACACACATACACATATTCTTTTTAATAAAGTTTTTTTTTAATTTGAATAAGATGTAGTTAAAGCATGAAACAGCATGTGCTACACAGTAAGTTCCAGGCCAATCTGGTTACAGGGTGTGACTGTCTCAGAGAAGGCAGTGGAGACAAATAGAAAGAAGGGTAAGAAAGGGGGAGGAGAATCTAAAACGAAAACTAGTCATTTCTTCATTATATTTGGGTATTTCAACCCTTTTCTTTAAGCAGTTGATGGAAGAGGCAGACAGAGTCAGTAGATGTAGAAAGCATGCAGGCTGCCATGGCCCACAGCCACTGACTGACAGCTAGAGAATGTTCTACCCCACAGAAGAACACATTTGTTTGAAGTACACATTAAATATTCAACAAGATTGATTATATTTTGGGCCATAATATAAACTGTGATGAGGTTACAAGGATTAAAATTATACAAAATTCATGGGCCCTCTAACCATAATAAAATTGTACTCAAAATCAAGAACAGAAAAATATTAGAAAAACCTAGACATTGGATTATTTGAAAATTAAACAACCCATTTATAAATCAAAATATCAAACATATCAGAAAATCAAGGTGAGTGTAGTGACACACACCTGCAATCCTAGTACTTGGGAGGTAGAGACAGGAGAATTAGAATTCAAGGTCATCCTTTACTACCTAGCAAGTTTGAGGCCAGGTTAGATTACATAAAACCCTTTCTCAAAAATAACAGCAGGCTAAGTGCATGCCTTTAGTCCCAGGATTTGGGGGACAGAAGCAAGTGGATCTCTTAGTTGAAAGCCAATTTGTGTGGCCGGTCTTTCCTTTATGGGACTGCCAGCCCACAAATAACTACATGGATACTTAATATTAATTATGAAAGCTTAGCCTTAGCTTAGGCTTTCCCCCAACTAACTCTTATAACTTAAATTAACCTGCTTTTATTAACCTATGTTCTGCCACGTGGCTTGGTTACCTTTCTTCAGTATGGCATGTCTGACTTGCTAGGAATCTGCCTTTCTTCTTCCCGGGGTTCTCTCTCCACCTGGAAATCCTGCCTAATCTGTCTTGCCTGGCTCTTAGCTGTGCAGCTTTTTATTACACAATCATAGCAACACATCTTCACACAGTGTACAAATATCCCACAATAATTTATTATACTTTTTTTTCTTGCAATTCCTTTTTATCCCTCAAATTTTATATAATCGTAAATATATAGTGGGTCCACTGTGGTGACCTGAGTAAGAATGGGCCCCATAGGCTCGTGTATTTAAATGCTTAGTCATCAGGAAGTGACACACTTTGAGAAAGAATGGGAGGTATGGCCTTGGTGGAGAAATTATGTTACTGGGAATGGGCTTCCAGGTTCCAAGTCAGGCCCAGCATCTCTCCTCCTGCCTCCTGGGGATCTCATCTTGAACTCTGTTATTGTTCCAGTACCATGTCTGTCTACACACTGCCACGCTTCCCTTCATGTGGATAGTGGACCAAACCTCTGAAACTGTAAGCAAGCTCCAATTAAATGCCTTTTTAAAAAATAAAAGCTGCCATGGTCATAGTGTTTCTTCACATAAATATAACATTGACTAAGCCAGAAGATGGTATCAGGAGTGGGATTATTGCTGAGACAGGCTTGAATATTAGCTTGTTGGTAGAATGAGGACTTTGGTATTTTGGACTATAAAAGTAGTTGGAGGTTTTAAGTGGATTTAATGGGCCATACCATTAGGATTCCTTTATTGTCTTTAAATGTCTTAAAACTAAAGCATAAATAATTATTATATCCTTATACAAGCAGGGGAAAGGGCACATGTCTCTCTGAATCCTACAGCTCAGAAGCACAGGCCTTTGCATCTCCATGGCCAGAGTTAAGCTGGTTAGGGCACATGGCATCCACTCCAGCTGATGAGCACAGCTGTGCATGAAGTAACATCAACGAATTTGGCAATTTGTGGATAGAAAGGCCTGGTTGTGGAATGATGGGAAAACACCAAAGTACAAATTTTGAGCTCTGGTCCTGATGCTGCTTACAGTTATCATCTTATCTAGGCCAATTTTCTAGCATGTCTGACTTTGAATTTTGATGAGCAAATGTCTACTTTCTTGGCTGCTGTGACCCTAGTTTTTATTTTCACTCATTTGATAATCATTAAGGGGAATGTTTTTTTTATCTGAATGGAAGGAAGTGGAACAAGAAAGGGAAATGGGGCGTTGGTGTGATCTAAGTATATATACACAAATATATGAAGATATCATAATAAAACTTGTGGAATATTACTTTAAGATGTGTTAATTTTGTTTATGCTGTGGAGTATTTGTTTAATGATGCAAAGATGTGTTGTCTCCTTTTATGTTACATTTGTTTAACTCTGTGAAGCGTGTTACTTTGACTGTCTAAAACATCTGAGTGGTCTAATAAATAGCTAAACAGCCAATAGTGTGGCAGGAAAGGATAGGCAGGCTGGCAGGTAGATAGAATGAATGGAAGGAGAAATTTGAGAGAGATCAAGGAGGAACAAGAAAAGGGGAAGGACATCAGGGGCCAGCCACTCAGCTGCATAGCCAGCCATGGAGGAAAAGGTAAGGAAAGGCATATAGAAACAGAGAAAGGTAAAAGCTCAGAGGCAAAAGGTAGATGGAATAATTTTTAAAAGGCTGGCAAAAAAAAAAAAAAAAAAAAGCTAAGCTAAGGCCAGGCATTTATAGGAAAGAATAAGCCTCCAAGTGGATTTATTTGTGAGCTAGATGGCTGACCTCCCAAAGAGTAAAAAGAGTTAAAGAGCAAAAACAACCAACTACAAAACCCATTTTTTTTTTTGCAATTATTAAAAACCAAGACAGTAGTTGAGAGGGGTGGATCCTTGTGAGTTCCAGGATAGGCCGAGCTGCATAATAAGACACTTACTCAGGTAATATAAGATAGAATAAATAAAAATAGTTCTAGAATGATATCTCAGTTAGTAAAGTGTTCTCTTGGTAGCAGAGGTCTGGGATCTTCCCATTATGGAGTTTATCATCTTTCAGAATATTTGATACTTAAAAGTGATATACCACAAATATGGCATGATGACAGGTGCCTGTAATCCCCAGTACTTAGGAGGAGATGGCAAGAAGGTCAAGAGTTTAGGGTAATCTTTGGCTGTATGTATAGAAGATGCAAGAGTAGCCTTGGCTACATGAGAGTTTGTCTACAGCAAACAAACAAATAAGCAAACAAACACAATGTACCACTGCTGGAAAAATTCATTTTCCAACAGGTGCCAGGTGGTACTAGCATGGGCTTGCATGGGCTACAGATGGGTTGTTTAGCACAAATTTTCTTCCCCAGATGCCTTTGCAAAGGCCTTCAATCATTATAGTTAGAATCTGAATCACTTCAAACACAACACTGTCAAAACCAACTTGTGGAGAGTTGAACCTCTGCCTCACGAGGTTCTTTATTAGCACTGAGGAGAGCTATACAGTAAAGGGGAAAAGGTCTATGATATTGGGAGAAATAAAGCAGGGCATAATAGAAACACAGAACAACAGGTAGACCCAGCATACTGCTGATTCCAGCATTCAGGAGACTGAGGCGGGAGGATCTTGAGTTTGACGCCAGCCTGGACTACATAGAGATCTTGAGGTGAAGGGAGGAAGGTGTAATTCTTAATAATTGCTTTATTTTTAGTATTTTTAATTTATATCTATCTATATCTAGGTGTTGTTATGTGCCTATGAGTGCTCACAGAGGCAAGGTATGTTACATTTCCCTGGAACTAAGTTACAGGTAGTTATGAGACACCTAATTAAACTCTGATCTTTTGGAAGAAGAGGACATACACTTAACTGCTCAGTCAGAGCTGGGCCATTGCTCCAACTTTTAGGAATTGTTTTGAAAACACACAATTGAGACACACATAGGTGTCTTTAAGGTTTCAGAGATTTTATTTTTTTATCCTTTGTGTGTGTGTGTGTGTGTGTGTGTGTGTGAGAGAGAGAGAGAGAGAGAGAGAGAGAGAGAGAGAGAGAGAGAAAGTTAGTTAGTTAGTTAGCTTATGTACAGGATCCTGTCAGGTAGGAAAGGGAATCAGATTACCTGAAGCTAGAGCTGAAGTTATAGACAGTTGTGAACAACCATGTGAGTGCTGGGAATTGAATCCTGGTTCTATGGAAGAGCAGCTACATTCTTTTCATCTGACAGACTCAGTGTTTGCTTCCTTCCAGGATCTGAATTTAAAACATCCTGGGCACCAAATTGTGGTGATATATTTTATATTTAATAAAATCAGCCTATAATATCAGAAAACAGAATCACCTATAGTCAAGCCATGAGGGTCAGAGAGCGGTAACTCATGCCTTTAATCCCAGCACAGGAATGACTGAGTGATAACTTATACTTTTAATCCCATAACTCAGGAGACAGAGATCTTTCTGTGTTTCTGTGAGTTCAAGGCTTAACAACCAAACAGCAGTAGCAATGCTGTGGAATTATACTCTTGTACATTGTAGATATTTGTCTCTGCTACTAGTTGAATAAAATGCTAATTGGCCAGAAGGCAGACAGGAAGTATGGGTGGGACTTAGAGAGACTAAGAGAGACTAAGAGAACTCTGGGAAGAGGAAGAACAAAGCAGAGATGCCAGGCAAATCCAGAGGAAAGAAGACCAGAATGCTGCTCTAAGAAAAGGTACCAAGCCACATGGCTAAACAAAATAAGAATAATGAGTTGAGTTAAGATGCAAGAGCTAGCTAGGAATATGTCTGAGCCATAGGCCAAGCAGCATGAAATTAATATAAGACTTTGTGTAGTTATTTGGCCCTAAGCAGCAGTGGGGCTGGGAATAGGTCGAAACTCAAGGCTAGCCTATAAAGGCCTAGCCAGAAACTTCTACTATGCCCAATGATTCATCACACCCTCTGGAATACTGCTGTCCAAGCCGTTTATTCATAGCTTTTGTCATAATTACACCTAAACTATTTATGGTTTAAAGCAACTCCAAAATGTCTTAAGGTCTTGTGTAATCCAAGGGACTTTGTGACTACATCGAGCTTATACTTACTGGGTTTTCACTCTAATCATGCCAAGTACCATAAACTCTGGATAAAGTGATTAGAGACTTCCTCTGCAGTCTTTCAACCCTGTGTTGACTTTGCTAGTATTTGGGCAGTTGCTTCAGAAGGAAGCACAGCAGAAACCGGATTTACAGCTCTGACGCTTGAGATGAATTTTAGCAGTTACTGTTCTTGGTGACTGGGGAGTAATTAAAAGAAAAAAACACTGTAACTTGTAAAACGTACACCATGAGCTCTGAACATGGGTGTTAATAGCAGCTCCATTCATAGGTGGTCAAAACTTGGAGCAACCAAAATGGCCTTCAGTAGGTAAAGGAAAAATAGACTGTGGCCCTTCCAGATGGAATAGCACTCCGTGCTAAAATAAAATGAGCCATTGAGCCATGAAGATCTCAAGTGAATGTTACTAAATGAAAGAAGTGTGCCTGAAAAGGACAGACACCACAATTCCCACTGTGCGACATTCTAGAAGAGCAGTAGGGTTGGGCGGGTGGGGAGAGTTAGCAGGGACAGGTGGATCTCAGTGGATTCTGTGGCAGTAAACCTACTTCATGCCAAGACACATCATGGTGATATTAACAAACCATATTACTATGGAGCTATAAAAACCTACATAATCTTCAGCACCAGGAGTGAGCTCTGAGAGGCAATGAAGGTCAGTGGCTATCAAAAATGACCGACTTTGGGCAGGTGTAAGCAGTGTGGGAAGCAGGGAGGAGGAGGAGGGTTGGGGCATATCTGTTAAGGAACCCTAAAAGGCTCTCAGAAAGTCTGTTTTAAAATGTACAGCTTAGTTGGGAAGCAGAGGCAGGGAGATCTCTGTGAGTTTGAGGCCAGTCTGCTCTACAGAGTGAATTTCAGGACAGCCAGGGCTACATAGAGAAATCCTGTCTCAAATAACTAACAAAACAAAAGGAAAGCTTAGATCCTCCTGGTTAAGTTTCTTTTCACAATCTAACTTTTTATATAACCAACTTAAGTCCTCTAACATTGAGAATATTATTAAATTATAGGATAAAAATTACAAAACATTTTTATTTAAAAACTACATAATATGTTCTTCTAAAAAAAAAAAATTTAAAAGCTGGGCATGATAGCACATACCTGGAATTCTTGTTCTCAGGCAGTTGAAGCAGGACCAAGAATTCTAGACCAGCCCATGCTACAGAGCAACAGCTTGTCTGAAAAAATACTAAACAGTTAAAAAAAATTTCTTTTTAAATGATCCAAGCCATCCTATAATACATAGTCTTTTTGTTTTGTTTTTCAAGACAGGGTATCTCTCTGTAGCCCTGGCTTTCCAAGGGAAACGTCAACCTCAATACCACCAAGTATTTTGTAAATAGCATTGGCTATCAGTGCATACAGCCAGGCTCTGGGAAGCTAGTTTATGGAATAGCCCAGAGCACTGCTGATCAGCAGGAAGGCTTGGAGGGAAGATGGACTCCAGGAGTCTGCAATTCCACATATCATTCCCTGCTTCCACCACAGCAGGCAGCTGGGACAAAGGGAAGAGCAAAGTAAAAGAATAGAACCCAATGCTAAAGGCGCTCCAAAGCTTGGCAGTCCAAAGGCCCAGCAAGCTGCTGTGCCTCTAGAAACTGAATATTTTGGACCATAAACAGCCAGCTCCCAGTGATCTGTCCCTTTTAGGAAAGAGTGAGAGAAGAAGCCAAGAGAATATGTTACACTAGAGAGAAAAACTGTCTGTGCTTTTAGACAGCACGTTAGCAATGGCGCCTTCCACAGCAACCACAAGAGGCCTGGTGGTGAGGAGCAGAACACACATGAGGCTGTGTTACAGTCTCAGTGTTCAGACTCACTGCTCTGAACCCTTGGGATCTGCTGATGGACAGTGAACATAATCCCTGCTCTTGTGCATTATCTGTCATGTGAGGTAGGGAGGATAACACTCAGTTAACAGGATGGAAGAGTTCTAGGAAAAGGGAAGAGAAGGAAGGGGAGGAAGGAAGAGAGGCAGGGAGGGGAGGAAGAGCATGTTGGAAATGTATTTTTATAGAAATCAAAGCAAGAGAAGGAAGGAGCAGGATAGGGCAATTACAGCCTTCAAGGGAGTTGGCAGGTCTGTTGCCCTCATCTCTGTGTTTTTATAGTAACAGTGGTTCATTCAAACAGAAAACAACTGATTACCCTCTCACTTGCATCTCTTATTAAAATGTCCTTGGCTTGTTCATGGTGATCATTAACACTTTAGGAACTTGTAGTGTCTAGAAATGTAGCTGCAATAGCATGTGCTGACATTAGAGGGTGCAGTGCTCACAGGCTAATGGTTGCTACAGTTACCACAAAGCACCTGCTTTGTAGGCCTGGGCTCTGGGCACCTGCATAATTTAACACTGGTTATTATTAGGACCACCAGGCTACTCCCTGGCCAGAGCTCACTGCAATACTGCTGTCTTTATTCCTTCCTGAACAACTGAAAATACTGAGATCCAAACATCTAGATCAGGATGCCCACAAGATGAAGTTCATGGGAGAAGGTGTGTTTGTGGGGAGATCCATTGGTCCTGTGCAGGTGGGTCACTCTCTGGCTCATTAGTATTCTCACCAACATAGAGGCTTTCCAAATTCAGCTGTTTAGAGATTTCTGAAGCTCTGCTGCACAGGCATGAGTAATTATACCATTGACTATTGGCTAATAATCACAAGATTGGCACTATGAAGTGGTGTGATCACAGGTGCCAGTACAGTACAACTAAAGACTATCAACTCAGGAACTTCCTAAGGTATAGAAAATTCTGAGCCAGGAAATGGGGGAGGAGCAAATATTTACTTCTTATTATCTGACAATAACATAGTAACAGCTAAATTGCCACTATTTTGAATGGTCCAACAAAGTGAAACTTATTGTAACTTTATTGCTTTACTAAACATAGTACAAGCTGGGTGTGGTGGCACATGCCTTTAATCTCAGCATTTAGGAGGCAGAGGTAGGTGAATCTGTGTGTTTGAGGTCAGCCTGGTCTACAAAGCAAGTTCCAGGACAGCTAGAGGTCTGTTACACAGAGAAACCCTGTCTCAAAAAAACCAATATATACAAACAAATAACATCTATGGCTCAGTTGGTAGAGTACTTGCCTAGCAGTACGCACAAGGTCCTAGGCCAGAAACCCAGCTCTAAGAAATAATAGTAGTTTAAAATTTAAAAACAAGAAAAATAAAAGAATAATACCAAATATGGAAAGTAAAACATGAGCCAAGTCTAGTGCAGTGATACACACCTATAAATCCAGCACTAGGAATGCAGAGGCAGAGGGATAACTGTGAGTCCAAGACCAACTTCCTCTATATAGTGAGTTCTAAGCCAACCAGGGGTATACAATATACAATACATGGAGACCCTGAGATTTTTGTTTTGTCTTGATATTTGTTTTTTTGGTTTGGTGTTTGGTTTTTTGAGACAGAGTTTATCAGTGTAGCCCTGGCTGTCCTGAAACTAGCTCTGTAGATCGGGCTGGCCTCAAACTCACAGAGATCAACCTGCCTCTGTATCCCAAATACTGGAATTAAAAGCATGTGCCACCACTGCCCAGTAACATCCTGTTTTCATTTGTTCTTTTAAAACTAAAGCAAAACAAAAACTGTGAGACATGGGCCAGTAAGATTGTTCAGGAAGTAAAAACACCTTTCACTCAGCCTGTATTTAGTATCCAGGACACAAAGTGGGTAGACTGAAAGAACCATGCCATGAAATAAATGTTTAAACAAAATGGTGCCCACTGTCACATACTGATCCCAGCACTCAGAAAGCAGAAACAGAGGCAGGTAAATCTATCTCCATGAGTTCAAGGCCCATCTAGTCTACATAGCAATTTCCAGGCCAGCCAGGACTACATCGTAAGACTCTTTCTGAAAACAAAAGAAACAATGAGCAAAAGCCATGTATGTTACACACACCTATAAATCTTGCCCTTGGGAGGTAAAGGCAGGAGGGTTAGAAGTTCAAGGCTCTCCTTGGCTCCACAGTAAATTCAAGGTTAGTCTGGCCTACTTGAGATCCTGCCTCAACAAAGGTATAGGGAAGAGAAGACAGGTTTTCAGAATCAGGTCAAATCAGAGATCTGGGATCAGAACAAGGATAAGAATTCATCTACAGTAGAATGTCACAGGTGAATAAAACATTTTGGCATCCTGCCTCCCTCTGAGCCTATGGAGGCCATTTTCATTCAAACCACTGTATTGGTTAACATTACATTTAAAGTTTAGACTTAATATGCTTGAGAGACCAAAAAGCAAATAAATAAATAAATTTTAAAAATGCCTTTAGCATGTAAGCCCTTAGCTTGTACAGGCTGTACCCTAGCAGCCCACTTCCCTTCCCTGCACTCCAGACATTGAAGACTATCCTTAAATTGACTGATCTCATAAAATTTGCTGTTCTAGCAAGATAGACTAACTATGATTTCTGCTGTTGTTAGTTTGCTCAATTCCTTTGCTCCATCACTAGGACAACTATAAGACATATATGTTGGGTTTTTGGTTGCTATTATTGTTTTGTTTTTCAAGATATGGTTTCCCTGTGTAGCCCTGGCTATAGACCAGGCTAGCCTCAGACTTGCTGGCATCTACTAGGATTAAAGGCAAGCACCACTACTACCACACCCAGTACATCTGATCTTTAGGGGACATTTTCTCATTAAGATTCCTTCTTTGATGTGGTATTGCTGTGGATCTGGGGTCTCTCAGAGATTCACTGTGACCATAAATAAGTTTCAATAAGAAGAGGCTTTATGGGGGCTGGAAAGATGGCTCAGAGGTTAACATTGCTGGCTGCTCTTCCAGAGATCCTGAGTTAAATTTCCAGCAACCAAATGGCGGCTCACAACCATCTGTAATGAGGTCTGGAGCCCTTTTCTGACCTTCAGGTATACATGCAGATAGAATACTATACATAATAAATAAATATTTTAAAAAAGAAGAGGCTTTATTAAATATTGGTGATGATACTCACAGAACCGGAACTGCAATCAAGAGCACCCCTAAGCATCTAGTCATATTAGTTCATGGCTTATAAAGTCAAAACCCACAAGATTACATGTAGTCTGTCTATGTATACCTGGGTCTAAATTTAACAAATAGGTCCTAGCCTGGTTAGTGGTATTGGTGCATGCCTTTAATCCTGGCAGAGGCAGAGGCAGAGGTAGAGGCAGAGGCAGAGGCAGAGGCAGAGGCAGAGGCAGAGGCAGAGGCAGAGGCAGAGGCAGAGGCAGAGGCAGAGGCAGAGGCAGGCAAGTATCTGTGAGTTTGAGACCAGCCTGGTCTTCAGCTTGAGTTCCAGGACAGCCAGGGCTACACAGAGAAACCCTATCTTGAAAAACAAAATAATAACAATAAATCAACATATATGTCTTGTAGTTGTCCTAGTGATTGAGCAAAGGAATTGAGCAAGCTAACAACAGCAGAAATTGTAATTAGTCTTATAGCCTACTATCTTGCTAGAACAGTATATTTTATGGGGTCAGTCATTTTAAGAACAGTCTTCAGAGAAGGGAAGTGGATTGCTAGGGTCCAGCCTGTACAAGTTAGGGCTTACATGTTAGAGGCATTTTTTGCTTTTTGGTCTCTCAAGCATATTAAGTCTAAATTTTAAATGTAATGTTAACCATCAGAGTGGTTTGAATGAATGGCCTCCATAGGCACATAGATAGTGGCACTATTAGGAGGGGTGATCTTGGAGCAGGTGTGGCCTTGTTGGAGGAAGTGAGTCACTGGGGGTGGGCTTTGAGGTTTTAAATGGTCAAGCCAGGCCTCATCTCTTCTCTGTTGCTTGTAGATCCAGCCGTAGAATTCTGGGCTTCTTCTCCAGCACCATGTCTACCTGCATGCCACCATGTTCCACCATGATGATAATGGACTAAACTTCTAATCTGTAACCCAGCCCCAGTTAAATGTTTCCTTATAAGAGTTACTTCTTGTAGTGTCTCTTCAAGACTTAAGACTCCATATGTATCTAGGTATGTGTCAATTTGACAAAAAAGCAGCAAGGACAGCCTGTCATCCCAGGATTTAGAAGACAGAGGTGGGAGAATTCAAAGTGTCTGCCTTGCTGCATTTCCACCAAGGTTAAAGCTGGCTTAGGAAGATTATCGTGACCCTGTCTCAAAATAAGAAGTACAAGATGGCTGGTGATACAGCTCAATGGTAGAGTACTTACCTAGCACCCAGAGACTGTAGGTTCAATCCTCAGGACAGTTTTTAGAAAGAAAGCTAGAGAAAGAAAAGAAAAAGCAAATAGAAAATCAAACAAGCAGGGACAAAGCAGGAAGAACAAAGGCGGTGAGCTGGGAAGTGTGGCAGGTCATTTTCATCACGTTCATAGCCAAGGGGAATCCAAACAGCTGCTGAGATGTGACTTCTAGGTCTGCCTGTCCAGAGGCTTCTGAATTGGGGACACCTGCCCTAATCATCACGAGCAATATCTAGTTCCAGGACACAAATGAACACAGAGAGGAGAAGAAAGGCGGTTACTCCCTCTGCTAGAGGGGACTCCTTTCCGGCCCACAAGGCAAGAAGCCAAGCTCTCAGGCCTCACAGGCTCCCGCAGCTCGAGGCCTTTCCTAAACTGGGTAGAAACTGTTGAGCATGTTTTAAAACTCCCAGCTCAAGAAAGTCTCAGGGTCCCCCAGAGGAACACAGAGGCTTTGGCAAATTGGAAACCGTTATTGTGATTGATGATACAACACAATGAAGAAAAAATTACTTTACAAAAAGTAAATAAGACACCTAGCAGCAGGAAGAAATGTCATTGTATTACAGTTTGCTCACGGGGGCTGTGACCAAATACCTGACAAGGAGGATTCTTAGTAGAAGAATTTATTTGTGCTCATGGCTTAATGGTGTAATGTAGGCTGTTGTAAAGGGAAAGACATGGTGGCGGGTGTCTGTTCATTCACTTCTGGGTATATCAGGAGACAGGAAAGGGGGGGTGCAGACTCTCAGTTCACTCCCCACCTTTTATGTTTTATTATTTGTGTGTATGTGTACTCAGGCATGTTTTATGGTTCATTTTTTAGGTTCAAATGACTTGTAAAGTTATTTCTCTTCTACCATATGGGTCCTAAGGACTGAACTCAGGTTGTCAGGCCAAGCAAGTTTTTATGCACTGAACTTGCTGCCCCTTTTTTATTTAGTCTGAGACTCCAGCCTGTGGGATGATGCCAGTCACATTCAGAGTGAGTGAAAACTGCCTCACAGATACACCACAAATGTCATTACTGACTGTCTTAGTCACTTTTCTATTCCTGTGATAAAGTACCAAAACCAAGGCAACTTATAGAAGAAAGAATTTATTGAGGACTTGCTTACAGTTTCAGAGAGTCAGAGTCCATGGCCTTCATGTTGGGGAACATGGAAGCAGGCTGGCAGTCATGGCATCAGAGCAGTTGCTGAGAGCTTCCATCCTGAGCCACAAGAAGGATGCAGAGAGAGCTAACCTCAAAACCAGCCTCCAGTGACACCATCTCCTTCAACAAGGCCACACCTCCTAATCCTCCCCAAACAGTTCCATCAACTGGGGACCAAGCATTGAAATATATGAGCCCATGGGGAACATTCTCACTCAAACCACCACATTGACTTAGGCATTTCTTTGATTTGTTTTTTTGAGTTTTTCAGACAAGTTCTCCTGTTGCCCAGGCTAGCCTCTGTAGTAAGAGTTTTTAGCTCAGCCTAGCATCAAGATCCAGACCAGCAATCTAAAATAATCACATCAAGTTTTATATTAATTACATGCTGTTTGGCCTATGGCTCAGGCATATTACTTGCCAACTCTTAAACTAACCCACGATTAGCCAAATGGCTTAGTACCTTTTCTCAGAGCAGCAATTTTATCTTCTTTCCTCTGTGTCTGTCTGGCATCTCTGCCGTGCTCTTCCTCTTCTCAGAGTTTTCTTAGCTGGTAGCCTCACCCACACTTCCTATCTGCCTTCTGGCCAATTTGCATTTTATTAAACCAGTAGGAGGGACAAATATTTACAATGTACAAGACCATAATCCCACAGCAAGCCTCAAACACTCCATGCTGTCAAGGATGACTTTGAATTCCTAACCTTTTTTCCTCCCTCATACCTCTAAGTCTTAAAATTATAGCTTTGAAACATGATTATATGCCATGTCAAAATACAGATTCAATCAGGACTTTATCCCTCGGTACTTCTTCCATTTTCTATACACACAGGTGTTGGGAGCCAAGCCTAACTTAGCCATATTTTAGCTCCTACAGCTAACCATTTACCAGCAGCTAAACCATGACTCCAAGCTTTCTCCTTGACCTTCTCAGATCAGCAAGGTGACCTTCCCCAGGCCCTCAACTGATAACAGATAGATTTCCATATCGATTCTACCCTGTCTGTTGCTTCCCCTCACAGGCTTGCTACATTCTTTTGAATATCTCACCCCTTTCCTTCCAGCTACCTGCATGGCAGAGATTCTGTATAAATATTGGCTGTAATAATAAAGCTTTGGAGGACTTGAACAGAGAGATTTGTCTTGTCCTTCCGTTCTTTGTGTTCCTGCCTTCCATTTGCTTCCTTCCCAGGTATAGGTCCATGCTGAAGACCCTGCTGGCCGGGGCAAATTGGCACCCAGCGTGTCCGGATCCATGGGATGGAACAAACGTCTCACCATTAAGAGGATGGCCGTCAATCAGACATTGGATCGCCACGGATCACTGTGAGTCAAGATCCTGCACTGTGACCGCCATGGGAAATGCCCGGCCTGTGAGTCAGGTCCGAGGAGAATCACAGGTGAAGACGCAGGTAAGTGATTCACCAAGGGGCAGGCATTAGGCAAGAATAAGGTGTTCTTGTCAGGGCTTAAGGAAGCTCTTCAAACACAAAGAACCAGGGTCAAAAAAAAAAAAAAAGAAAGAAAGAAAGAAAAAGGATCTTAAGAGGTTTTCTTGAATTTATTGGTGATATCTGCCCTTGGTTTCCACAGGAGGGGACGATTGATAGGAAAAGATGGGGAAGAGTAGGTAATTGTTTTCAGGATTATTACAATGCCTTTGGCCCTGTGAAAGCCCCTGTTTAGACATTTTCTTATTGGAATTTAGTGAATGATGTTTTGAGAATATATAATAATTTCCCAGATATCCAGGTAGTTATTATGGAGGGAGGCATTGAATAAAGATCACTTATTCTACCAGGATTTTAAAAATCCTCCAAACACGGAGAATTAGGGCTAAAGACAAAGCAATTTTTTTTCTCCCAGAAGCAAGCATGCTTTTGTATTTGAATCATAATGATAAGGAACTTTTACAATGTTAATGTATTGTGGTTTTTATACTTCTTGACCTGAGAAGACAGGTC
Source organism: Sigmodon hispidus (assembly GCA_004025045.1). Classification (NCBI taxonomy): domain Eukaryota; kingdom Metazoa; phylum Chordata; class Mammalia; order Rodentia; family Cricetidae; genus Sigmodon; species Sigmodon hispidus. The sequence continues at coordinate 38,038 of PVIH01006803.1, read as the reverse complement.
TGATACAGGTGAAATGCTGATGGTGTCTTTAAGTTAACTCTTAAAAGAGTATGAAGGTATTAAGAGCATGAAAAGTTTTGATCAAGAATCCAGTTGTCTCCCAACACTTGGGAGATAAAGATAGATGGATCTCTGTAGCCAAGGCTACACAGAGAAGCCTGCATTATATCTAGATTTTCTCAGTATAATGTTTTGACGCTCATTTATGTAGCATGTGTTACTATTTTCTCCTTTATTATTTCTAAATGCTACTGCATGAACTACATATTGCATTTTGTTTATGAACCTGTAATAGGGGAGTAGATATTCTTATTTCTCTTGGCTTGATTCCAAGAAGTAAGATTGCAGAGTCATGTGGCAGCTTATGTTTCTTATATACTTGAGGAACTGCCAATGTTTTCTAAAAAGGCTATATTCTGGCCTTTAGTTCCTGGTATAGCCAGGACAGTAGGCATGTTATACCATGTCTTTTACCTTTTTTTTAGAATTTTGCTACTGTACCATGGATGTTGTTTAATTCCTTATTTACAATCTCTTATAAATACTACCCTGCTAAGTTGTTCTGTCTTATTGCCTGGCTGTATTAAATGTAATTCCATAAAGGTTTAAGTTTAATTTACAAACATTTGATATCATACAGTATAAAGTTTTAACACCTTATGCTAATGAAACCTCCATTCAGGCCTTGCTACTACCAAGTCCTAGGCTTCAAGGCTCAACCGCAGCAGGGGCCTTCAGTTTAACCCACCTTAGGCTCTAGAGGCCTGGGCAGCGAGGGTTTTAGCATAAGAATGAAGGCCAGGCTCCAGGCCACATAAGAAGGTTTCTGAGCAGCATAGACTCTGGATATACATGACATTCATAGATACATAATCACTGTGCTTCTTCCAAAATTGATTGACTTTTTAAAGACTCATTCAGTGTGTTTTCCCAGAGTTATTTCATTACGACTTTTAAAGAATGCTAGAAAATGCTGTGCAATGGTGGTCTCTACACCTCTTACAGAGGTGGAAATCACAGAAGCCAAATCTGCTCAAGTGGCATAGTTTCTAGCTGTACAGCTGGCCTTAATACATATTCTCTTAAACTATTTAATCTGTTCAATGATAATCAATATGTGGCACAGATCCCTTTAGAAACAGCTAATTATATTGCACCTATGAGTAAAGTATGTCAGCTTTCATTAAAAATACAGGCTTTTGTGGGACAGAACTCAGCTACTCTATGTAGGATATTTACAGGCTCATTCTGACCTTCCTAGTGAAGGCAATATCTTTGCTGATCAGTTTACTGAATCAACGTATGTTATGTTTAATGCATTTGATAATATATTTTAAGCCCATCAGAGATTTCATCTTAATGCTGGATCTTTGAAATTTCATTTCAAGATCACAAAGGACCAAGCCATTAAAATAGTCGAACAGTGTCCTTTGTGTACAAAATTTCTGTCAATAACCTATTTTGGAATGAATCCTCGGGGCATTTTGCTCCTAAATCATATTTGACAGAGGGATGTTACTCATATTCCCTCCTTTGGAAGGATGCTCTAGGTCCATGTTTCTGTTGATACTTGTTTTCATCTTTTTTGCCTCTGCACACTCTGGGGAAAAGGCTAAGGATATTAAAAGCCTTTGCTTATAGAGTTTCCAAAAGTAATGAAAACAGATTGTTTTGCCAAATTTTGTACTGAAGACTGATATTTCTTATTATTTTTATGGGTCTGACAATTGTGGAAGCAACTCTTATTGCACTCTTAAAGTTTGTCTTAAAACTAAGAAGGGAGAGTATGCAGCCACGCCCAAAGACTATTTATCCTTCATTTTTTTATATTTTAAATGTTTTAACTATGGACTCTCATGTACTGCAGCTGATAGATACTGGAGGCTTAGCAATGTGGCCTTATCTCAGGATCAATGAAAAAATCTGGCAGATGGCACTTAACTTAGACCAGACTCAGTTCTGGTGTGGGGGAGAGGGTCTGTTTGTTTTTTCCACAGGATGCAGACTTCCACAGGATGCAGATGACCCACACCTTGAACACTCCAAGACTGCAGTGTCTCCCTGGGACAGAGTCAAGGACCTCCTGCTGACTGAAGCTGACAACTCAGAGTGGAGAGCAGAGGAGCAGCTGCCCCGCCCCCTCAGCAGAAACCAAATCAACAGTTCTTGTCTTTCAATGCAAATTTTTCTCAAACCTTGAAGCTGGTTGCTTTCCTTTCCCAGAGTGTGGCTCTGTTCTTTGGCAGACAGGAATTATTCTTTAGATATATGCCTTCTTCTTATTGTGTGCTAACCTACCCTCTAGCCACTTTGCATTAGCGATAGTGTGGCTAGGTTAGAGAAGGATTGAAGTGCAGGAAAAAGCAAAGAGAGCAGGAGGAAGGATGGTTTAAAAGCTGGTTTTCCACCTCCCTTGGGTTACTACCCTTTAACCTTTCCCTTTTAGGACACTTTATAGGATTTTTGCTTTATTGGCTTTTGGACCATGGGCATTTAACAGGCTCACTACCAACAGGAAGACTCCCTGAGCTCCATACCCTTACAGGTCTGTTACTTTACAGATCAAGGGTTCATGAACCCTCAGGCGATGAGATTCCTCCGGGAACTGCATAGTATTCAGAGCTATGCAGGCTTGCTTGCAAGCAAGCTTGGGTACCAATGAGGGTGTGAGGTGAAGCACTGTAAGGAGAGGACCATGTATTCTGTCTCTGAATCTCCTGAGGAACAAGTCTGATTGCATAGAGGTTCATGTCCAAATGTATTAATATTAATAACCTAGCCCCTCTCCTCCTAAAAAGGACATCTGCCATGTGGAAAGGAAGTTTCTTTCGCCAAGCCATAGAAGGTTCCTTCTGCTGAGCTGGAAAAAGGCTTGGAGGATCAGGTCTCTTTTCCCTCCCTCTTGGTTAACACCCACTCATATGATAACTCATATGATAGCTGATTCGCCTCAAAAAATAATTGTAAGGGAGGAAATATTGGGAGCCAAGCCTAACTTAGCCATATTTTAGCTCCTACAGTTAGCCATTTACCAGCAGCTAAACCATGACTCCAGGATTTCTCCTTGACCTTCTCAGAACAGCAAGGTGACCTACCCCAGGCCCTCAACTGATAACAGATAGATTTCCATATCGATTCTACCCTGTCTGTTACTTCCCCTCACAGGCTTGCTACATTCTTTTGAACATCCCACCCCTTTTCTCCCAGCTACCTGCATGGCAGAGATTCTGTATAAATATTGGCTGTAATAATAAAGCTTTGGAGGACTTGAACAGAGAGATTTGTCTTGTCCTTCCGTTCTTTGTGTTCCTGCCTTCCATTTGCTTCCTTCCCAGGTATAGGTCCATGCTAAAGACCCTGCTGAGTGGGGCATACAGGCATCTCAAACATCAGATTAGTGTATGTACTTGTGAGCACCCTTCCTTCAGTGTACAGGCTAATCCCATGAGCTTTGTGTTTACCTATGTCCATTGGGAGCTGCAATGGAGCATGAGACTCTTGAGCACAATCACAGTGGCTTCCCAGTGTTTCCACATCTAAGTCACCCAACAACTTTACCAATCCAGATAGCTAGTGCTATCTACAGAATTAATGATTCCTGAGGTCCAGGGAAGATATCCCAAATCTGTAATCCTAGGCATTTTCTAGAGAACAATGACCCACATGTTTTGGTCTACCACCATAATTAACTTCATAAGCAGAGTGAAAACTGACGGGCCAGTGAAAATTGGATCAGGAAAAAGATTCACCTAGTCCTGCTATCTGCTAGCCACATCTTCACCTCTCTAAACCTTGATTTTTCTAACCTGTACAATAGGGACAGTGACAACAACATCTAGTTTAGAGAAGGTCAGTGTAGTTGGTCTTTATCTGTTCTATCTTCCAGCTCCCAAATAACCACACAGAGACTTCTTACTAATTATGAAAGCTAAGCTGATAGCTTAGACTTGTTACTAACCAATTCTTACAATTTAAATTAACCAATTTTTATCAATCTACTTTCTGTTTCATGGCTTTATTACCTTTATTCTGTACTGCTCATGTTGCATCATTTCTATTTGGCTAGCAACTCACCTCTTCTTCCCAGCATCCTGTGTGTCTGAAAATCCTGCCTAGCTATTGTCCATTCAGCTTTTTATTAAGCCAGTCAGAATGACACATCTTCATAGTGTACAAAAAGATTATTCCACAGATCAGGGTTGGAAATGTATCTCAGCTGGCAGAGTGCTGATCTAACAAGCCCTAGGTTTGGGTTTGATTCCCAACATCACATAAAGCAACTATGGTGGTACACTCTGTAATCATGGCACATGGGGAGGCAGAGGCAGGAGAATCAGAGGTTCAAGGTCATCTTCAGTCACATAATGAGTATGGGATAAGTGAGAGCCTGTTTAAATATACAGGGTACTAAGACTTATGGCAAAGACTGTGCTCTTAGCCTGGACATTCAGGAGGCTGAAGCTGCTGACCATTCTGAACTCAGAGAGATTAGCTTTCTCATTTGTCCAGTGAGGTTACAAATCATAAGACCTAGTTTGGAGAATGGAAATCTTAGAGTTAAATAAGCCCCAACAGAGCAGCAATGAATATTTATCAGATGCCTGTTATATTCTAAGGCTCTTGCTTACGTTTTTTTTTTTCTGAGTGGATAAATGATACATGGGGTAATGCTGCCCCCTCCTGGACTATCTGGCTCATAACTGACTTTTTTTTTCTTCACTAGACTGATACCCTTCAATATTCTCTGAGCTAGCTGCTTAATACCTGTGACACTAATAGGAAACTTATTTTAATGAAGAAATTGACTCCGTACAGGGAGGTCTTTCATTACTGCTTTTACCAGTTAGCCATTATGAGTCTATATAGTTTCTATTTCATTGTGCTTGGCAGAGGTTGGGTGTACGTTCCCTCAAGTTCTTCAGTGTGTGGATATACAGTCACTCCCAGTTACCCCATGTCTGATGGTAGCAATCTGAGTTTTTTTTCTCATCTTAATGAAACTGGCTAAAGGTTTCTTTCAGGCTGTCTGTTGTTCTCTATGGTAGTTATTCCTGCCCTAATATGTGTTATTTTCTCCTGCTGGCTTTCAGTTCAATTTATGCCTTTTTATCTGTTTTCCTAAGTTGTAAAGTTAACTTGTAAATTTCAAACCTTTCCTGTTTTTTTTTTAAATAGAAACACTTTGGCACATAAATTTCTGCTTTTACTGTAACCCATAAATTTTGATATGTTGTAGTACTTTTGGCACATTTATAAGCATTTTATTATTTACTTTTATGTGCTTGTGATTCTTTGATGTTTAAGCTCTTTGCAGGAGATGGGAAGGTATGTGATTAGTTGAATTTTGCTTGTTTTCTGAGGCAGGGTCTTTCTAGGTATTCCAAACTGACCTTGAACAAAGGGTCCTCCATTATCTGCCTCATGATTAATGGTACAAATCTATTTGATCTTAAGAGTGATTTGTTGGGCTGGAGAGATGGATCAGCACTTAAGAGCATTGACTGTTCTTCCAGAGGACGTGGGTTTGATTCCCAGCATCCACATGGCAGCTTACAACTGTCTGTAATTTCAAGACACCCTTACACAGTTATACATGCAGGCAAAAACACCAATTCACATAAAATAAAAATATATTTAAAAAGAGTGATTTGTCAGGGATTATGACACAAACCTATAGTCCCAGCACTTAGGAGGCCAAGTCAGGAAGATTTTGAGTTTAAGATCAGCTTTGCCTTCCAAAATAGATAAATAAATAGTCAGTAAAACAACAACAACAAAACCAGGAACAGTCACCAAGAGTGTCTTGAGTCATTCAAACAACTAAAACAAAACACTAGACTAAGCAAATTGCACACAACATAAATTTATTTCTCATGGTTCTAGGGGCTAGAATTTTAGTGTCTGGTAAAGATGTGTAAGTTTTTTTGTAGTTTCCAAGATGACCTTGCTACTTCTACCAGATGGAAGAAGTACTGTGTTCTTGAGTGGTGGGAGGACATAATTATGCCTTTTAGGGCCTTAATCACCTCCTAGAGTCTTCACCTTTAATGCTACCATACTGTGGTAGAGAAGATATATAATGCCCTACATATCTAGTTCTAGACCATCTACAAAGTAAGACTCTGTCTCAAAAACAAATTGAGTAAGTAAATAAACAAACAAAAGTTATACTTTAAAATGGGGATGTAGCTTAGTTAAAAAGCATGTGCCTGGAACAGACTACTCTAAATTTAGAGGGAAAAAAAGAAAGAAAGAAAAGCATGTCCCTAGCATCACAAGACCCTTAATTCAGTCCCTAGAACCAAAAGCAAATAAATAAAAATAAAAGATTCAAGTTGTGACTTAATATACAAGCTCTCCCAGAGAATGTCCCATATACACTTGAGGAAGAGATATTTGTTAAGAAAGGGTTCTCGAGGACTGAACAGATGTTTTGGTGGTTAAGCACTTTTTTTTTTGCTCTTCAGGAGAATTTGACTTTGATTTCCAGCACTCTTCCCTATATATATCTTCACAAACATATATAACTACAGTTCCAGAATCTGATGCCCTCTTCTGACCTCCATGAGCACCAGGTATGCAAGTGTGTACATACATATATACATACATACATACAAGCAAATCACTCACACACACACAAATAAATGAATCTAGGAAACAAAACAAACAAATGAAAAAGCACAACAGCTTAAAGTCAGACATAGATACTATAGGACAAAAAGGTAGATTATTAAATCTGTGATAAAAAAGAAAAGGATATAGAAATTATGCGGTAAAAGTGTAAATTATTGAATCTACTCTGAAATGAAAGAAAGGGAAATATAGATATGATAAGATAAAAAGGTAGATTATTGAATCTACTTTTTAAAAAGCAACTACTAGTTTTAAATATTTTACATTGCATTGAATTTTTGCATATTATATGTAAATTTTGTATTGACACAAAGTTGAGATTAATTTTGTTAGAACATATTGTACTATTATACATACATTTCTATTCTTGTTCAAGGCATTATACCTATACAGCTCATCTAACAATACAATGCAAATTTATAGTCCTTGAAAGTTATTATCAATTAATTATAATATTAAGAAATTCAAGTTAGTAGTTAGCCATTACAATCAAACTTATAGTCATGTTAGATATGTTTTCAAGGTCAAACAGATATATTTTAGATAGGTCTTCTTCAAACACTTCAGAGATCTACAGAATATGGCATTTAAGATATTTTATACTTCAAACAACTACTTACCAGCAACTACTACGCAACCACCATCACTAACACATCAACCACCAACATATTATAACACAATAACAACCAAGTCAATCATTCATACCATGACACTCACACCCCTACAACCTCTGACACCACTACCATCATGACTCAACTAAGACCACCACATTGAATATTTGTACTACAAAACCTTTAACAACTACTAACAAAAACACCATTTCCCACCAAAATCACAACTAATGCCTCTGCCACTACCACCCCACTTATGACCGCCATGTTAAATATTCATACTACAAAAAATCATTAACAAAAGCTACTAAAACCAACATTTACCACTACAATCACCATTACAACTAACACCATTATAACCATCATAATCAGAAGTGCCATGTTAATATTCGTACTATGAATTATACAACCACTACAAAGCAACCATTTACCAACAACTGCTACACAACCATCACCACTAACACATTGACCTCCAACATAATATTATACAACAACCAACTAGTCAGCTATCCATAGCATGACACTGACACTCCTACAACTACTGATATCACTACTACTATGACCATCACATTGAATAATTGTACTAAGAAAATCTTTAACAACTACTAACAAAAGCATTATTTCCTGTGGTGATAGATTATATGTTTAATAAAAATATCCTTAAATATTAGAGGACAGAGTTACCCAAAGAACCAAGCCATAAAGGTCAGGGAGTGGTGAACCATGCCTTTCATCCCAGCACTTGGGACAGAGATCTGTCTGAATCTCTGTGAGTTTAAGGCTTAACAGAGCCAGGCAGTGACAACTTTAATTTTAGCACTAGGAAAGGAACCAGGAAGTGAGATAGCTAGAAACCAGGAAGTGAGATAGCTAGTAACCAGGAAGTAAGATAGCTGGGTGGAGAAAAAGAAGGGAGTAGTTCAGCTTCACCTGCATTTTTTTTTTTTTCACCCGAGGACTGCGAGGTATTGAGCTGAGGAGTCATGGAGAAAGGATGTATCATTTTTGGTCTGAGGAGTTGGGTAGATGAGAGTGGCTATGGATTGTTTCTTTGTCTCTCTGATATTTCAGCTTTTTCCCAATATCTGGCTCTGGGTTTTTATTAATAATACCAAATAGGATTTATGTAATTTCTGGTGCCCTGTATTTGGGGCATGAATTTGTAAATAATAATAATAATAATAATAATAATAATTTGTTTCTCATTTTGCAGCCACCAGCACAGGTCAGAGCTAGACGTGGCTGGATTCATTATATGTCTGGCTATGTTTTTCTTTCAGAATTAGCCTCCAGCCATCTCTGCCTTTTAGGCAGGTTATAACACACATGTTTCTTCTCCATGGTCACCTGGGTGAATTTATCAGACAGTGGCTTCCCTCTCCTGGTAGACTGTGGTTTTTTTTCTGGACTCCCTCTTTGGGGTGCTGCCACATAGCTGCCTCACTTTACAGTCATCTGAATCATCTTTGTCAGAAGATTTGGTGAGTTAATTGGAATTCCTTAAAAAGGGGAATTAAAGACACAGAGAGTGAGTTTTTCTTTTATATTAAGAAAATGAAAAACATTAAAATGAAAAAATTGATTTTTGTTTGTTATTACTCTATACTATTTGAAAAGGAACCATTAAAGGAGAATATAATTAATGTAGGTGAGATTGTTGTAATGTCTATTATAGATATTATTTGTTTGATTATTCTTGTTTTAGCCCTAAAAATGTTGGTTAATGTGAGTGCCAAGTTGGTTGACATGAGTGCCAAGACTTAAGTATTAGAAAACCTTGTTAAAACAGATCATAGAAGCAGTCAGACTCAGAGAGAAGAATTTAAAGAGAACCAATCTTAACATTATCTTATAAGGTTATAGAGAAACAGCCTAAGGCATTCAAACAGCCAACCTTAATGTCCAGTAACCCTAAAGGAATTGCCACATGATAAAAACCGTGTAAGAATTGAATGGACTTTTATTCAAATGTTAGATTTGAGAAGATTCAAGCAATAGTCACAAATGTCATTTACCCACCATTTATAAGGCAGATGTTAAACTTGTGGTTTAACTTATAATAGGATTATCCCTAAAGATTGGACAAATATGGTTACAATGGTCTTAGAGGCTGGTCACCAATTACATAATGGAGGACCTGGTGGAAAGGTGAAGTGAATACCATTGAATAATACTGTAGGGCTAGAAGTAATGAAATCTTCCAAGACCGACTTTCAAGGAGAGAGATTATGCTAATGTAGAAATACAATCTTTACATAATGACCACATCCTGGTTTTATGCAAGTGGATACCTTTAATACTTGGGATAGAATTGAAAAAAATAGGATAGAAAATTGAGTAATTTACAAAAGTCATTCAAGCACCCTTCCCCAAAAATGTTTAGTGGTTTCTTACAAAGATTGACTTCAGCAGTAAATAGAATGGTACCAAATTCAGAAGCTAGAGAAATAATAACTAAATCTCTGGCTTTTGAAAATGCTATCTCACAATGAAAAAGGATAATTAGGCCATTAAAGGCAAGATCAGCACCTTTGAAGGATTGGATCTGAGATACAATTAATATGGAGTCTCATAACTATGATAATGCTTGGGTAGAAGAGTTTATTTCTAGAGGTTTAAAGAAGAATCAAAATATCAAATGCTGCAATTGTGGGGACAAAAGTCACCTAAAAAGGGACTGTTGTTGGTTTTGCATATGAGATCAGGCACACACACACTACCAGGGCCATACAAGAGTTTATTCAGGAGAGTTGCCAGGTGAGTACAGGAGCAGAGAAGCAGAAGAGAGACAAACTGCCACATGGTGTCTCCTTTTAAGAGAAAGGGTGGGCACGAATTTACGTAGCAACACTTAGGGTCGTGCCCTCTGTACACGTGTTCTGCTAGTGCCATGTGGGCCACTACATGCCAGAAATTGTTATTTCACCCAGCACCTTGTTGAGTTCACCATCTTGTTGGGTTCACTTCATGGCCTGCCAGGAATTCTCACAACTGTAAACAAAGCAGTTTTAGAAATAATGTTTTAGCTAAGAATAACTCCACAGAATGCCCTTCTCCTTCAGGAGTATGCAGAAGGTGTGGCAAAGGCAGGAATTGGACCAATGGAATGTAGGTCAACAGCCTTTGGCCTTTGCCATTAAGAAACACCCTGAGGGACCTCTTACAGTCCCCTGTATCAAATTCAGTTCAGTCCTATTCTGTTATCATGAAGAAACCCCTTTTCCAGAGCAACTAAAAAATGTAATGCCTATTGTAAAAACCATATTGCTCTAGATGATAGAAAAGCCACAGAAGAGGAAACAAAAAAATTCAGGAGAAACCATAAAACAAAATTGATAAAGATTAGAAAGGGAACCTCCCCAAAGTTAGGAGTGAGGAAAGGTTTCACTTTGTTTTTGCAGGTGAAGAAAAGCTATGGATACCATTAAAATGAATAAAGACTTGATTCAAATGGAAGAAACCTCTTGATAAGGAGAAATGATGATGGCTCATCCACTGATTCGACAATTCTATAAGTTGTAAGAAAAACTCACCAAAGAAGGGTCAGGGCAGGGTTCTGTTTTTATCTTTACAGAAAACTAGAAATACTCATCTTTAAGAAGTCAAAAGACCTGGGACATCTAGATTTCTAAAGCAGAAGGGAAGGCTATCCAGAAAAAAATTATAAGCAAGGAAAAAAAAAAATCAGACCTATTGATACCAATATACTGCTTGACAGGTAAAATCTCATTGCCTAACATTTATATCTCTTTATTTTTTTTAAAAAAAAAGTTGAAATAGCAGTACAATTATAAATTAAAGCTGGCTTTCGAGTTGGAATGTGGCTCTCGCCTTCTCTAAAGTCAAGCATACTTGTTAAATAAAAGTGCAAAGTCTCTGTATCCTATCAGAAGAGCCACCTGATATAAAACAGAAGAAATTCCAAAAATTAAGGGGTTATTTAATTGATACTAATTTCATAATCTTTTAGTATAAATTTTATGTCAAAATTTATAAGATTAATATATATGTTTTAAACTTTTGTCACATTATAAATGATTATATAAATTACTAGTTCTAGAAAAAAGGTTTTATCTAGCTTTCTGTATATTGTTTTGGGTTTGGGTCTCTACCAGTTTTCTGCAGTGAATCATGACAATGCCTAACTGCAACCTTTGAAGTTTCCAAAAGGATGATGGGACTCCACAACAATGATTTTACATAGACTGTAACAATGCTACTAGGCCGACAAACACCAACCAGAGATAGGTTTTCAACTACAAACTGCTCAGGACAATTTCAGGGTGTCTGACTGAGATGATCTAGCCTCACAGACTACTCTAGCCAGGACTTGCGACAAATCCTGCACTTTGCCATTATGCAGAGACTGGACAACAAATGATACAGCTACCTATCCCAGGACTTGATAGTTGGACAATTTTCTTTTCAGGATCCATTAAGGAATCTATTGACACCATAAAGCAGGAAGAACACAACATCCACATTCCCAAGAGTTTGTGTGGGTGGTTTTTGGTCTTTCAATAGGTTATGAATAGTTATAATTGTTTAGGGTGATTGGTTATAAGTTGTTATTGGTAATGGTCAGAGAAAAACTAAACAAAGAAGATTAGTTTCAGGGTTCTTATTTGAAAAAAATAAAAATAAAAATGAGTGGAGATATGATAGAATAAAAGAGTAGATTATTGAATCTACTCTGAGAAAAAAGAGAATATGGATATGATAGAATATAAGGGTAGATTATTATCATTAATCTGTGTAGCCACATGGCCCATAACTTACCTATTTCTTTACCTCTTGCTTCTTGGGAGGCTGGATCATGTCGCCCCTGACTCTGCTCTACTTCTCCTTTATCTATGCTTGGATTTCCCACCTCCCAAACAGTTCCTTTATTAACAAATGATATTCACAGCATATAGAAAGACATCCCACATCACTTCCTCTTTTTTGTCTAATCAAAAAGGAAAGTTTCAATTTTAACATAGCAAAATTACATATAACAAAACAGCTATTAAGCAAGAATTATAGTAACAATATAGTCTATTTATATTTGACAAAATTAAAGAAAATATTCTATAATCTACCTAATCCTTGTGAGTCTAAAGTTTCATATCTAATATACCTTTTATAATCACTAAGGAAAACTGTACTTATAATTATCAAATCTTCAATTACATCAAAGAGCACAGATGGATATAATATTACCCAAGTAAACAGGAAGTGTAAGCAACTTCCAAAATCTAGAACTAACAGAGCTGACATCTGGCTACCTGGGCAGTCACTCAAAGTTCCTTTGTAAAATGGTGTGGCATATAACTTCAGCTTACAGAGTAGCACCAATTCAGTTTGCAAGAAAAGAGACTCTGAGCCAAACATTGGGGGAAGGCTGAAATATCAGAGAGAGGAAGCACCACAGTCAATTCTCACCCAGCTGTCTTGAACTTTCTCAGCCTTGCTCCTGGTCATTTCTGCCAGTTGCTTTTGTCTCTGTTGGGTTTTTATGAGGCCTTATATACCCTTCTCATCAGCTGTATCCCATCTAGGTTATGAAATAGAGTAGTTCACACCTTGAACTCACAGAAACAGAACAAATTCTGTCTCTGGAGTTATGGGATTAAGGGTGTAGGTCACCACTCAAGGCTTTCTCGTGTTGGAATTAAAGGTGTGTGCTGTTGAATTTTAGCTGTTTGTATTTAAGGATCAAGAAATTTTTGAGTTGTTTGTCTAGGATTTGACTGTGTGTTGTTTTTTTAGTATTTTAGGTTTTTATTAAATATGTAATATATCACAACACTACAGGCCTAGAGTCTCTGGCATAAAGAACTGCTCTGCCCATTCTGGCATAGTTTATCAGTCACTTCTCCTTGCGTTCTGAAGGATGTCTGGCAGTTTTCTCTGCAAAGGTGGAGCCTAAAGGACCATCATGGCTTGTTCTGCCAAAGTTCAGAGATCATTTTCCTATGGGTCCTTGTTTGTTCAGTTTATACAGCATACTGTCAGGCATTTGAAGAAAGAATAGTTTCCTGTCTAATGGCTAACTCTTGCCACAAAGAAAGTAAATTCCATATGGAGTTTCTTCAATGCCCATCATTCTCTTAAAGCAGATTTGTGCTGCCAGGAGCAGATCTATCTTACTGTTCAGAAAAGTCTAAGTTCTTAAAATATTTTAAATGGCATATTCTGTAGGTCTTTGAAGTGTTTGAAGATTACCTATCTAATTAAAATATATCTTTGTATATCTAAATATCTAAAAAAACTTAACTGACATGGCTATAAGTTTGATTGTCATAAATGATTATTAATCTGTATTTCTTAATTATACATTATAATTTTAAAGGAATTACATAAACATAATACTTTAAACAAAAGTACAAATATACATAGTGTAACAAAATTAATCTTAAATTTGTATCAATAAACTAAAATTCATATCACTGTAAAGTATTTAAAACAAGTAGTTGCTTTTTAAAAGTAGATTCAAACGCCCACCCTTTTATTCTATCATATCTGTATCCTCTTTTCTTTCTTTAAAATTATTTTAGACAGAGATTGACTATGACCAATAAACAAACCCTTTAAACAAAGATAAACATCCATAATCTTTTTGGGGGGAATGTGGGCATAGTTTTTTAGGCTATTTCCTGCTGGTTGGGAGTGCTGGCAGTCTTTTGGGGCACCCAGAGGCTGGATCATTTTAGTCAGCAACCTTGAAGCTGATGTGGATGTTGGATCATCTGGACCACATCTTCCCATCAGAGATTTTCCAGGGGGTCTTCCTTGATCCAACCTTATTTTTGTTTTTTAATTTTAATTAACTAATCTATTTAAAAGGAGTCTTTCCCCCCATGTATCCCCCTGCTTGCCCTCCCTTTCCTCCCCCAACCCCTCCCAGTCTATCTTCAGCCTCCCCCAACCCCATTCCCCATCCCCTCCCCATATCAGAGATCAGAATCATTTACAGTCAATTCTCTGCTAGGATTAAAGGTATGAGTTACCACTTGGTGATTCCTATGCTGAGATTAAAGGGGTGAGTTACCCTCCTGGCTTGACTGTGGGTGATTCTGTTCTCTGATATTCCAGGCTGATTTTATTAAATATAAAATATATCACTACATGAACTTGTCTACACTGTCCAGACTTCCTAAGTAAAATCCTTGTGCTTCCTTATATTAGATAAACATTGCTTTGGACATGACTCCTATGTTTTCCTTATCTCCTGCAAATAAGAAATCTTTCTCAGTTCTCTGTCTTGGCAGTTGTGATGGCTATTCCAGTTAGTCAAACTGACTAATGCTGGAATTAACTAAAACCCAAAGATTTGGGTACACCTGTGAGGAACTTTTCTTAAGGAGTATGAAATTAGAGACCCCATCTTTAATTGAGATCACTTGAGATGATGAGATCCACCTTTAGCATCTTTGTGGCAGTGCACACCTTTAATCCCAACACGCTTGCCCTAGCTCTGGGCTACCAAATTTATTCCTTTACTAGCATTAGAGCCCACTTCTTTGGAATTTTGATGTATACTAAAGACCAGCTGAGACAGCCAACATCATAGACTGAACAAGTATTAGATTCTTCAACATTCCATTCTTAGATAGCCATTGTTTGACTAGCTGGACCACAGCTTGTGAAACATTCTAATAAATCCACTTTCTATATACATGGAGGGAATAATTCTTACCAGTCCTGCTTAGGTTAAGAACCTTGAATAATGCAGTCATGTTTTTTCTTCACCTGCCCAACGAGGATGATGTACTGGCTAACAATAGTAATCACAAAGACATTCATTCTAGCTCCATTACTCTCTAAATATTCTACTTGCTCTGAAGACTACACTTTTTATTATTATTCATTTGTCAAAAGTTTGCCTTGAGCTTTGGGAGAAAACTTAAAGCAACGAAGCCATCATCCAGCCTTTTGGTGGGAGACAGATCTATCATAATTAAAAAAAATAAAAAAAAATCTGGTTCCTGCATTTTTCACCTTGTTCTCCGAAGTGTCTGTGACTGACATGTAAAAAGTACCTCCAGCTCACCTTACCTCGAGTGAAGGCACGAAACAAACATCTCCTTTTGTGTCCTTTAAATCACTCTTTAAAATTGTTTATATGCTGGGCACCTGTAGAACATGGAATCACTCCTCTCCACATTGAGGAAAGAACTGTGCAATCCAGTCACAGTGTGTCTAGGAGGAAGAAGGGCAAGGTCAGCAATTGGAGCCCAGGCTAGTGCTACTGAAATGCAGATCTGGAAAAGGTTTGGGTCTGAGGTGGAAGGCAGGGTCACGCATCATTGTGCTGTGTCTTTAAGCACACAGCAACCATAAGGGAGGTGCTCTTAGTCGCTTACACCTCACGAGCCAATCAGGGTCTCCAGACTCAATTGCTAGTCAGAAGTGGTGCAGATCTCTTCCGGGAGTCAGGTTTCCGACTCGGATTTGCAGAGAAGCTGCTGCCTTTGTTATCCTGTGCTGTGCTGTGCTGTGAGTGCTGCTGCAGGGAGCTGTGAGGGGGCCATGCTCAAGCCCGGAAGCCACACCATGGTGAGCAAGAGGATGCTATTCCCAGACGGCAGTGAAGAGGGTATGGGGAGGTGTGGGAGCCGGTGTGGCAGGCTCTCCTCTGAGCTGGGTGGGAATCTGCAGGGTCCTTGCGACTCCCTGCATCCAGGCACAGGCCTCTGAATGATTTTGCTCTATGGGCTGCATCTGTGCAGAGCACTGGGAACAAGGAGCTGAGTGTGGAAACATATTTGTAGTCAACAACACCAAGCTTTTGGTGAATCCATGGCAGGCAGGTTGCCAAACTTGGAGAGGCGTAGTTTCTCCAGTATCTTCTAGATGTTCAGCACTTTGCACTTAACCTTTACCTGTAAGGTCCATCCATTTACAGTTAATTTTGTGGAGGTTGTAAAAGGCATCTCTTGTGTTGGGTAGCACTCCACTACCAAGCTGTGATGTAGAAGAGTAGAATTGGTGATATAAAGAATTTACTAATGTTTAAGAGATACTACATCTTACAAAGTAGAATTTAGCTAAGGGAGGGCTGCCTCTAAAACACCTGAAAGATAAGTTCATGCTACCCATGCCTGGTAGAGATCAGGATGCTAAGATATACATTTTCTCACCAGCATTTTCCAGACATTTGGCCCCAACCCATTACAAAGGAGACACCTTTAACTGACAACCTACTACTAGCCCCATTCCTATATCAAAGAAGAGGTCTCTAATAAGCTACCTGAAGTGGCATTGCAGGATCACAGCCTATACCTTAGGGCCTGGTGTGCCTTACAGTCCCAGTTTCCTTTCTGTGAAAAGCATAGCTCTGAGAGATGGACAGTATGACCCCAAATGACAACTATTTGAAAAGTGAAACACGGGGGGCTGGAGAGATGGCTCAGAGGTTAAGAGCACTGACTGCTCTTTCAGAGGTCCTGAGTTCAATTCCCATAACCCACATGGTGACTCAGAACCCATAATGAGATCTGGCGCCCTCCTCTGGCCTGCAGAGACACATGCAGGTAGAACATTGTATACATAATACATAAGTAAAATCCTTTAAATAAATAAATAAATAATTAAAAAAAGTGAAACACTGTGTTAAGACGTGGCCTGGCAAGTGGGCTTCTTCCTCAGGGAGGGAGGAGGAACATTCTTGGGAGATCCAGTAAAGGCCTGGAGCCTAGGCCTTTGGGGGATTTGCCTTGACCTTGATATATTGAGAGTAAAACAGAGCTCCTTTGAAACCAGGAATATAGAGCTGATAATGGTCTGGGGCCAGAGACTTTGTGGTGGGATTCTTTCAGATCCTGAGACTTCAATTCTTTCCACCTCAGGGAGCTGTGGTTATCAGTCCCAAGGTCACTGTAGGCTTAGTAATGACCATGAGATACTGTGTTCTCTTTGTGCTGCATATTTTGAACGACTCCTCCTAATTTGTGTGATAGTTTCTGCTCAGTTTATAGAAGTTCCTCATTTTCTTTCTCCTCCCTCTAGAAGAGGTAAGCAAAATGTGATTCTTATTAAGTTTACTTGGCGTGTGGTGACATAGCTTGTGCAAGACCTTTCCACCTCAGCTGTTATCTTTTCTACCTTCTTGTAGTTGTACGAATTCAGGTTGTATAAAATGAGACTCAGAGCCAAATATTGGGGAAGGCTGAGTTATTAGAGAGAGGAAGCACCACAGTCAATTCTCACCCAGCTGTCTTGCAACTTCCTCAGCCTGCTCCTGGTCCCTTCTGCCTGTCTACCAGTTGCTTCTGTCTGTCTGGCTTCTATGAACCCTTATATTCCCTATCCCATACAGGTTAGGATTAAAGGCATGTACCATTCTATCTGTGTGTGTTTGTCCTGTAAATGCTTGGAGGTTTCCCTAGCACCTGGTCTCTTTCAAACTCCACATTGGCTTCCTCTATTAAGATATCCATCTCTGTTTAGTACTTTTGTAATTTTTATGTTCTTCTATAATCTTGAGGTAAGAATGTCTCTATATATCTCTGCTTTTCCATTGTGATCATGTTCAGAAGTGGATTTGCTAACTCTGCATGCTTGGGAAGAGGGAGGACTTTATGTGAACACATCCAGACTCCCTAGGTAAAATCCTTGTACTTCCTTTGTTTAGGAAAACATTGTTTGGATATAACTCTCATGCTCTCCTTGCATCCAGCAGGTGAAAAAATCTTTCTCATTTCCTCTGTCTTGGTTATTGTGATGGCTATTCTTGGTACCCAAACTACCTCTGGAATTTACTAATACACAAGAATTGGGTATATTTTGAGGGATTTTACTTAAAGACTTTGAAATGGGAAGACGCTTCATTAACTGGATTATTTGAGGTAATAAAATTTACCTTTAATCTGGGTCAGATCTTCTGGTGGTAGCTTACATATATTAAGGCTATTATGACTGAACTTCTTTCTCTTTGCCTATTTACCTTTGCTGTGACTAGAAAGGTCATTCATTCCTTTACTCTCTTTAGAGCGCACGTCTTAACAATTTTGGCATATACTGAAGACCATCTGAGACAGATAGGCTCATGGATTGAGGAACTACTGAATTCTACTTTCCATTGGTAGATAGCCAGTGCTGAACTAGCTGGACCACAGCCTATGAAACTTTCTAATAAATCCACTTTGTTCTATCAGTTCAGTTTAAGCAGAGAACCTTGACTAATACTGCTGTCACCTGCTCACTGAGGAAGTTGAACAGACTACCTAGCAATAATGCTCATAAAGGCATTCTTTCTTATTCTATTTCTAAGTATTCAACAATTATGAAGACCACAATTTTTTATTACTGTTAAATTGGCAAGAGATTGAAATGAAGAAGAAAATTTATAAGGCAATGGAGCCATAATCCACCTCTTTTGACAGAAAGACCCATCATCTAGTTTGTGATGTGGTTCCTGCTTTTGTTTCCTGGTTGTTTAAAGTCCCTGTGACAACCAGATAAAAAGTACCTTCAGTTCACCTGACTCCTGTGTGAAACCACAGAACAAACATTTTCTTTTTTTTTCTTTTTGTCCTAAAATTTCTCTTTAACTGTCAGTATTTTTGGCACTCTTTCTCCTGGGAAAGGTGGGAATCACTCTATTCTACATTGTGTTAATGGCTAGCTATTAACACAATAGCTAGCCTCATTGTGTCCAAGAGGAAGAGGGGGAAGTGCCTAAGGAGTGCAGGAAGATAGCAATGTCAGCCTCTGGGAGCTGGAGCAAGTGCTATTGAAATGGTTATCTTTGTAGTTCTGGAAAAGTCTAGGTCTGGGATGGAAAGCTAGGACAGGAATCACTGTTGTGTTTTGACTCACATTGTAATTATAAGGGAGATGCTCTTGTCACTCAATCCTCATTAGCCAATCCATTGTGACCTGCCAGTCAGATGTATTGCAGGAATCTACCTGGGGCCCAGATGCAGGCTTGGCTGTGCAGCAGAGTGTGCTTCTCTGGTTTTATGCAATGTTCATTTAATGTTGCTGCAAGGAGCTAAGTGGGGAACATAGACAGTCTGGGAAACTATGACATGGTGAGTGAGAGGTTGCTGTCTCTAGGTAGAACACTGTACTCCATTTTCAGGTTTGTCTTATAAGTGCCACAAATAATTTAGAAACTGATAGAAACAAGTGATAGGAATTATCCTTTAGCAATACATGATTAGAATGATTTAAGATTTTGAATACAAGATTTGATTCAGGGATGTTCAGTTCCAGGTAATAAAGGCAGTTTCTGAACTGTAGAGGTATTTCAGGTTGGCATGGTATTGGACGGGTGTATAGGGCAGATTCTACATCAGGTGTCATAACCCATGTGGTTAGAAATGGATATTAAATTCTTCTTCACTGTTTTGTGATTGGGCATTGTTCAGTCTGTGTTTGCCTGAAACAACAAGGGGACATGAAAGAGTTTTTGTTTTTTTTTGTTTTTTTGTTTTTTAGGTAAATAAAAAGAATAAATTTATTTTTAAAATTCCACTTGATGCCCCAATGTCAGTGAGTGGCTCTGTTTCTTGTATTTTTCATTGACTACATTCCATTATAGTTATTTAGTAAAAACAAGGCATATGAATACCCCAAGGTCAAAAGCTCTAACTTACCTCTGGCATGCAATACCTTTAAGGGAGAAATACCTCCCCAAATAGTCAGTCCTTGCTAAACATTTAAGCAGAATCACATCCCATGGGTGTTCTAGCTAACTGAGCCTGGCAACATGAGATCATGGTACCAGGGGAAACAGAAAGCAATTCCTTTTTTTTTTTTTTTTTTTTTTTTTTTTTTTTTAGAGACCCTGGCCACTAACACATCACCTTCCTGACCTTGAAAATATAAGATATAACTTTTGATAAAATACTTTATATCCTATTTAGAAAAAATTCTCATTTTGGTACCTAGAAGAATTTAATTTTTAATAATTTTCTACAACTATCTGATAGACTGATACACCTTAAGCTTAATTTGAACAAGGTTTATTTTCTTTGTAAGGTAATCATTTTCAAGGGGAAAATGTAATCTCACTTGGATTTTAAAAATCTGCTTTATATAAAACATGTAGAAATGTCACACTGCCTGATATCCTTCTGACTCCTTCCTATTGTATATATGCCAGTCACATTTAATGAGGTTACAAATACAAAGTATTTTGGGGATAAATTTATATAGGTGACAAAAAGCTTCTCTTCTCTTTAGCAGGAGTCATTGGTTGGACAGCTTTATCATCCTAAAGCAGCTGTTAGGAACTTAGTATTTTATCCACTTTCTTCTTGTGTAAGGTTACTGCAATGGTACAGTGCTATCTATTAGCACCTCCATCATCTCAACCATGCAGGAACTACTGGCAACCTCTGATCTAAGGAATCCTGGCACATGGCAGCTACCCAGTAAACATGCTAACCCATCATGGCACTGTCAGAACACGCTGCATGCAGAGAGCACTCCCCTTTCATCCATACTCATGTTCAGGTGTGTCTATGTAAACCTGTGTCCACCTGCTCCCTCATAAGGGAAATGCCACAAGAGGCCCATTTTCTCTTTTTCTTTTTTCCTCTGCACCTGTCCAGCAACCTTCTTAAATAAACTCTAATGTGGGTTATTGGTGGTATGGTTTATTCCCTACATGCATTAACAACATCCATGACAGGCATAGTGGGATGGGAGTGATAAAGGATTTATCTTAGATCATCCCTGTAGATATGTTTATATTAATTACTGTGGATTTATAAAACTCCACTTACAGGTTTAAAACAATACTAAGCAAAATACCTTTTCTGTACATGCACTGAAATTTTTCTTGAGTGTTTTTTAATCTTACTTTTAGCATTATTCTAAATACTAACAACTAGATATTTTAAACCCCCAAATATAGTCAGGGTTTTTTTTTTTTTAAATTTTCTGAAATTAGATATTTGAGTTAAAAAGAGTTCTGTAGAAATGCTCACCCATTACACCTAACTTTCAAATAGATTGTAGCAAGTGGAGAGCCATTGAGGGTCTAGTAAAATGGATGATAGAATCAGGTTCAGAGTTAACAGAGAATTTCTGTAGTTGGATTTTGTTTGTATGGATCTATTTATAGGCCCAAGTATTATCAAGTTAATAATACAGATCATTAAATTTGGGGAAAAATGAACCTTGGGACAAAATGATACTGGATTAGTTGTGACGTAACTGCTAATACATTCAGGGTCATGTCCAAAGAACCTGTAGAGATTCTGCCCGGTGTGTGTTACACAGGATATGGAATACCCAAGGGTCCCATTCTCACTATGACACAAAAGGACTGAAGAAAGTAGTACATAAGGCCCTTGCTGCAAGCAAGATTTTTTTCAGCTCCTCTAACAATAATAATGACATCTAGTGTTAATGATCATTCATTATAATCTCAAAAGCATAAACTGGCCACAAGTTGTGTGAGTGTCATGAGTATTATAATTACAGAATAAGAAACATTTTAGTTTCTTAGAGGAAGTAAAAAAGCTTATTTAAGTTTTCCATGATTTAAAGCAAAATTTTCATTTTCTTGTAACCATCAGGGCAAAGAGAACTGGGTTTGTGTGAAAACCCCAGTCTTTTTGCTTTGTCTCATGTGATTTCATAGTTCTGCTGATTTCAGAAATTTCAATAGTTTGTGAGCTGTAAAATTTTTGCTATCATGTATTTTGACAAAGTAATGCAGCTTCACAGAGTTAAACAAACGCAACCTAAAAGAATGCAACACATCTTTGCATCATTAAACAAATGTTCCACAGCAGAAACAAATGTAACACACTTTAAAATAATATTCTACAACAGGAGCCTCTCTGTTTAGAGGAAATATCAGTAGTTGGAGAGTCCCGAACATAACTATTTAAGGGTACCTTTCAGTTATTTTTTGGGGGAATTGTGAAATCTGTGTTAATTTCTATACTCATAGAATTATAGGAAGTTTGGTAACATTGGCCAACATTACGCTTCTCTTGGCTGAGTTTCCTTTGGTCTTTTGGTTAAAAGTTGACTATATTTTTCTGCTTTTTTTCTTGGCTCTTTATTTTTTCTTTATTCTTTCATAAATATTGTGCATATTCTTGATTGTTGTATTTATTTAAGTCTATGAAGATGTGTTACTATATTTTTAGTATAGTATCAGGTATGGGCTTCCTCTCATGGCTTGGGCTTTAGTTTAGTCCCGTAATTGTTTGGTCATTATAGAAGCTCTGATCCACCATTGCTCCAGCATATCTTTCAAGCAGGATGAGTGTGAGTCAAGTATTTTGTGGCTGGTTTGGTATGCCAATCCCATCACCAGGAGTCTTATATGTTAACAGAAATGGCTTGTTTAGCCTCTGTGCTCTTGGTTACTAGGAGTCCTCATATCCCTTTCAGAAAGCTCTTCTATTTCAATCCTAACGAATCTCTCCAAGTATACTCCCCCTCTATGTCATCCTTACCTGATCCCTTCCATTCTTATCCACACCTGCCTCTGATGCATCCACAAAATATATTTCTTCTTCCTGGGGAAATCTTGCATCTTCCCTAGAGCTGTTCTTGTTAATTAGTCTCTTTGCATCTATGGATTGTAGTGTTATTAATTGTGATTACTGTCCTTGTTCTTTACTGCTAATATCCACTTATAAGTGGGTAGATGTTAGTCTATGTGCTTCTGTGTTACCTCACTAAGGATAATGAAGAACACAAGAATTTAGACAACAACAAATCAAATAATCCAATTATAATGGGGTGCACCTCTAAACAATTCTTAGTAGAGGGATCTAAAATGTCTGAGAAACATTTGAAAGTATGTTCAACATCCTTAGCCATCAGGGAGATGCATATAAAAACCGCTTTGACAATTTAATCTTACACCTCTCAGAACGGTTAAGATCAATAACACAAGTGAGTGCTAATGCTGTCCAGGACATGGAGCAAGGGGGTTCATTGCTGTTGCAAGCACAAACTTGTATAGCCCCTGTGGAAATCAATATGCTATCCTGAAAAAAACTGGGAATCAATGTACTTCAAGAATGAGCTATACAATTCTTGTACATATACCCAAAGATGCTCCTTCATCCTACCACAAGGATACTTGCTTACCTATGTACATAGCGGCTTTGTTGATAATAGCCAGAAACTGCTATGTCTGTGAGGGATCGTGTTGATTGATGATTGATGTGGGAAGGCTCCTCAAGTGAGGGGTGAGGGTGGAAATATTTCTAAGAAAGTGGTCCTGGGATGGAAAAGGGAGCTATCTGAGCATGAGACAGTGACTAGGCAAGAGAGAAAGCCAGGAAACAACCTTTGCCCATGGATTTTGCCTTCAGTTGCTAACTGAAGTGTTTATTCTATTATTCCAAAATCGTGGACTGATATCTGCCAGTATCAGTTAAATAATTATGTTTTTACCCAAGAATCTTTTGGCTAGTGAATTTATTTAATCACAGTAACAGAGAAAGAAGCAAGTTAGAACAAACCCAGGACACCAAAAGTGATTTTGTTCCATGGTAGAACCTGGGAATGTTGTCTTTTTGAAGAATGTGGAAGATATCAAAACTTCAGGTTTCAAAAACCATAAAAAGTTGTACACAAAACTTAATTGGCTGTTCTTGTTGGTCTAGGGAGATGAGGGTGTTGAGATTAATGGCAGAAAGGAGAGATTGAGATGATAGGATTTCAGCCAGAAATAAAGAGACTCTAAAAAATTGAACTAGAGGTCATTTGTGTGATATTTTTGCTCCAAAATATTTTTTATTCTGCCTATACTCTGGAAATTTAGTAAAGCAGAATAAAAAAACTAATAGACCAATTTCTTAAATGGCATTTTGATTTTTTTTTAGATGTTTATTACTGATGACTCAGGTCTACAGTGAAAAAACAGAAGTGGGGCAGAAATAATTGAAAAGGAAAAGGTAGTTTTAGGTGGCAATGAGGTACTGAAACAGGCAAGAATTTTCAAGGAGTTTATTACTATTATATAGAGAAGGCCCTTGTGCTGGAATAGAAAGCTAGCAAGATGCCTAAGGGTAAGACTCTATCCAGCTAAACCTCCAATTTACAGAAGGGGTAAGCAAAATGATTCCTAGCCCCAGGAAGCAACTCCATACAAAACCATCTGTCACTTTTCTCCAGTTATATTAGTGTCCATCCCAATTAAGAAGTAAAACTTTGCAGGATTCCCCATAATGTGCTGATCTTGGTAACAACAAAGGATCAAAATTTAAGGCTTTGCAATCTTATTCTGTGGGTGCAGTTTATCATTGTTGTAGACATCTATGTTCGGCAGAGTCAAAAACCCTGTGAAGAGACTGGGAGTTCATCACATGGAGCTATGAGGATAAATCTGGTGTTTTTGGTTGTTTTTTTTATTTTATGTATTTTACTCTTTACTGTTTTGGGGGCCTGCCACCCATCTCCTATGTAAATCACACACAGAGGTCTGTCCTTTGTTACAAATGCCCTCCTTTAGCTTGGCTTGTTTCTATCTAGCTTTTCCCAACTTATATTATCCCATCTACCTTTTGCCTCTGGGCTTTTATCTTTTTTTTATTCTATATACTTTTATTCTTACTCTGTGGCTTAATGTGTAGCTGGGTGGCTGGCCCCTGGTGTCTTCTTTTCTTCTTCCTCCTTCCTTCTTTCCTTCCAGATATCTTTTCCCACTTATTCTCTCTGTTTATCAACCTTGCCAATCTTTTCCTGCTATGCTATTGGCCATTTAGCTCTTAATTAGACCAATTAGGTATTTCAGACAAAGTATCACAATTTTATAGAGTTAAACAAATGCAACATAAAAGAATGCAACATTGTTGCTGCATCATTTAAACAAATGTACAGCAGTATAAATGAGTATAACACATTTTAAAATAGTGTTCCACATTTTCCCCTTTTTGTCTAAATATAAATGAAAGGTTGTAACTTTAACATAGTAAAACTTATACAATAAAAACAATAATCAAGTAAAAATTACATGTGTAATATTCAATCCATTTGTATTCAGCAAATTTAAAGAATACACTTCATTATCCATCCAATATTAGTGATTCCAAAGTTTAATACATAATTTACTTTGTATCATAACTACAGAAAATTGAAACTTGGAAGGACTTAGTCTTTAATTCCATCAAAGACCTCAGATGTAATTAATATTACTTAAAAACAGAGACATCCACCTGGACAATCACCCAAAGTTTCTTTGTAAACTTGGAACATTTATCTTCCTTCAGCCTACAGGTGTTGAGTGTGAGGCAGACTTTTCAGTGAAGCAGAAAAATTTTAAGGACTATACTGCCTTATATTGACAAATTTCATCAGTCTAGGTTTTATGTGTTCTGCAGAGTCTTCTGTGTTTGAAGACTATTTATCTATATAAATATATATATTTAACCTTGAAAAAACATAATTATGATATTTTTGTTTGTGGTGTAATAAATAAAGCTTGCCTAAAGATCAGAGTTCATAGCTAGCCACTAGTTAACCTTAGAGGCCAGGCACTGATGGCATATACTTTTAATCCCCATATTTAGGAGGAAGAAGCAGAAAATTCAGGAGTTCAAGACTACTCTGTACTATATGAGATTAAATCTACCCAAAAGAGAAACAGAGCCAAGTGATGGTAGTGGTGGCAGTTGCAGCACTGGTTTAAACCTTTAATCCCAGCACTAGAGAGATGCACAGAGAAATATAAAGCAGATGGAGATAGGATCTCAGGCCATTGAATCTGAAAATTTGTAGAGACAGGATCTTCCCCTTTTGTGTGGTGACTTTGTTTTAATTGCTTGTGAAACCTTTAGTATAAGGAGCCTTTCTGGATGAAATTCCTCACTGAGGATGTTATATTAGTTTCTAGATCCTCATCCCATTGTTTTGTTCTGTGTTTCTGCTGTGTTGTGGTTGAAACCAATCAGCCAACTTTCTTGTGTTGTCATGCCTTCACCAGCATTATAGACTCTGTTCATAAATCACATAAAATATAGCAGAAGCAATTGCTATTCAGTACGAAGCCAGTTTGCTGCTCTTCTTTTTTAAATTTGTTTGTTTTTGAAGACAAGGTTTGTCTAGCTTTGACTGTCCTGAAAGTAGCTCAGTACAACATCCTGGCCTCTAACTCGGAGATCTCTTTGACTCTGGCTTCCATGTTCTGAGATTAAAAGTAGACCAAAATTTCTGCCTTTTTGTTTTCATATTATTGTGTAATTGGCCTGGATTGTAGGTTTTTGTCTGTGTCAGGCATATGCTTTTGTCCTGAGTTTCACTCATATCTTGAATAGTGACATTTGGCAGAGGGTATCATTATGTTTTTTAAGATGGCATGTATTCATGACATCAGTACTGCATGAGCCTTCTGAGTTATTGGATTTCCCCTGCCTGTTGCGCTTGCTTTGAAGTTTTAAAAATGAAAATAAGTACTTTATCTGTTTACAGTGATATGCACCACATGAGTGCCTGGCCCTTACAATGATCAAAAGATGATCTCAAAAATCCTGAACTTGGAATAATGAATAGTTTTCATCCTCCAAGTAAAGTCTGGCAATTGAGCTCACCTGTATGTAAGACCAGCAAGATCTCCTTACCACTGAGCCATCTCTTCTGTCCTGTGTTGGTTATTTATAATCCACACTTATATTGCTTATATTTTCATTTGTTAATTTGTAACTGATTAAACATGTAGTACCTATTAATAAAATTTTATTGATTTTAACAGATTAAACTAGGCACACTTCAAGTTTGTAGAAGATGAATATAAAACTCTGTGGAAATGCCAGTAAATCTTTGAATTCTGTTTACTGTCTGTGTTTGTTTGACTTATTTTTTCATGGGGACAGTGTCTTTTTTTTTTTCCTAAAACTTTATTTATTTATTTGCATTGGTGTTTTGCCTGGAACTGGAACTACAGACAGTTGTTAGCTGCCATATGGGTGCTGGGAATCGAACCCGGGTCCTCTGGAAGAGCAGACGGTGCTCTTAACCACTGAGCCATCTCTCCAGCCCCGGGGACAGTGTCTTAATATGTACTTCAGGCTGTCCTGAAACTGACTGACAAGAGTGACATTTAACTTTGAAGCAGATATACCTGCCACTGACTTCTGAGTGTTGGGATTAAATGTGTGAGCCAATACGTTAAGCTTGTCCACTTTATGTTTCTACTTTGTGGTTAGTAATTGTTCATATAATTTCTCTCAAGTTTACTTTGTACTGTTGATCTGTTTTCTTGTCTCTCAATGTTTTTTAATAGGCATTTGTCTTGTAAGATGATATCTAATTCACAGGGTGCCCTGTGAAATGACAAAGATGAAAATCCTATTCAGTTTCTTTCTAACATGACTTGGTGATTAATTTAGAATGTCTATGTCATGAAATAAGTGTGGACAGCACCAGAATTATATGATTATACTGTAAAAGGAATATATATTTACAATGTCAGTTTTATGCTTTCTGTTTTATACATGTATGGGACATTTTAGAATACAGTGACCTTTGATGATGTGCATGTTGACTTCACTTGGGATGAGTGGACTTTGCTGGATCCTTCCCAGAGAAACCTATACAAAGATGTGATGCTGGAGACCTACAGAAACCTTACTACTATAGGTAAGACTGAATTTTCTATCATGTTTTAAAATAAGAGGACAACTGTTTCTTGTTTTTTTTATGTTCTTTTGTAATTTGATTGAGAAAGAAGTATGAGGTTAATAAATAAGGCATGTCACTGCAGGACCTTCATTCAAAAACTTATGGAGGCAGACAGATCCGTAGCTAAGCACCAGGTCAAGCTCCTAATCCATCTAAAGAAAGGAAGGAGAGATTATATGAGCAAAGGGATTATGATCAGGAGGTAGAGACCCACAGAGATAGCTGACGAGCTATAGGGAACTCACTGACTCTAAAATGACAGCTGAGGAAGCTTCTTGAAAAGAACTAAACCCTTCAAATGTAGATGACAGTTAAATACCATAAGCAGTTTCTGGAGCCTCTTGCAATTGGACCAGAGTTTATTCCTGGTGTATGAACTAGCTTCTCAGAATCCATGCCCCACAGAGGAATACCTTTCTCAGGCTATATACTGGGAGAAAGGCCTTGATCTTACCTAAACTAGATATTCTACACTGAATTAACTCACCTTGAGAGTTCTTGCTCTCCCTGGGGGGAATAGATGAGATAATGGGGTGGAGGGAGGCTGATAGAGGACTGGGAGGAGGGGTGAGAAAAAGAGCAGTGGTAGGTATGGGAAAATTTCTTAAATTAATAAATAAATAAAGGAAAAAAGAAAGCAAGAAAAAATAAAGCAAGTATGGTTATTGTAAGGTTTACTGTTGCTAGTAACTTAAATTTTGGACAGTTTTCAATAATATGTTATATATTTTCTGGTACTGTATTTTAGGATACAGTTGGAAAGACTGTAATATT
The DNA here is from genome assembly GCA_004025045.1 of Sigmodon hispidus. NCBI lineage: Eukaryota > Metazoa > Chordata > Mammalia > Rodentia > Cricetidae > Sigmodon > Sigmodon hispidus. The sequence goes on along the minus strand of PVIH01006803.1, from coordinate 9,431 downwards.
GAAGAACATTGTCAAAGTTCTAGAAGACATGAAAGGTAATCATATTTTGGAAGATATTATCATGTCATATATAAGTTTATAAAAATTTGACTCTGAATAAATGGTAACGGGTCCTGGAAGTTTCTACTACAAGCAACATATAAATAATCACAGCTTAAGGTGTGTTGACTATTATTAAATTTTCAAAAAACTATATACATTAATTTCTATTGGGTGAATTGCATTTGCTAGGTCTTCTTTTAAGAAAGAACAGAAGGAATCAATGCCTTAAAAGATATCGCCATTTGAATCATAGATTCATAAGAACCATGCTATAAAACTGTCAGTCCATTTGCTTCACATTACTCATATTATAAAAGGTATACACATTTAAGAGGTAATAACTATATCTCCCAAACCTTCTAATAAACAAATAGTTCATAGTAAAGCTAGTGTTATTAATATAACTGTGACTATGCTAAGTTAAGTGAGGGGGCAATTAGAGTCTCAAATCAAGGCATAGTTTTTTGTGGAGAAACCTTAATCCTTATACCACAAGTCTATAAGGAGTAGAAAGTCAAACTGTGAATTCAGTTTTAAAATCTTTTATTTGATATTCTTTTTTTAAATTAGGTATATTATATGTCACTCTGGATAGAAGCCATATAAAAACAGGGATATAAAATGATGTAACATATCTCAGTCTCAGAACATTTATAAGATGTGTAGCAATCACCACATTGAGTATATTGGCTTAATTTGATTCAACTATGCAATACATTTGATTTCCAGCTTTATTGTTAATACATCAACAACTTCACATTATAGAAAAGCCCTGAGTTGTAGGAGTATGTCAATACTTCTATTTGTTTCAGTTCATTTAACAAATATAGTATGATTTATAGTACAAGAAAATGTAATGAATGTAATAAAGCTGGTAAAGCTCTGCATTTTTCAAGTTCTCTTTAACTATATGAAAAATCTCATATTAAAAACAATTCTATAAATAAGAACTATGTAATAAAAAGTTCTTACCATCACAGGTGTCTTCAAAGATGAAAAATAATTCTTCATAAAGGGGAATATCATGAGTGTAAACACAGTGATGAAACCTTAATATCTGATTCCTTCTTACAATTGGACCAAATTGTAAAATTAATTTATACTGACATATAAATTTAACTGTGTATTGAATAAGTTAAGCCCTCACATGTTTCAATTATGATTTCAGGCATGAAGGAAGTCATAGTGGAAAGAAACCTTCTGTATATGCTCAATGTGTTAAAGCCCTTGCACATGATAGTCATATTCAACAGCATGAAAGAACACATAGTGGAGAGAAACTCTATGAATGTAATCAGTGTGGTAAAGCTTTTGCATGCCAGAATCATCTTCAAAATCATAAAAGATCACATACTGGAAGAAAAACCTATGAATGTAATCAGTGTGGTAAAGCCTTTGCATGTTATGGTCTTCTTCAAAGGCATGAAAGAACACATACTGGAGAAAAACCCTATGAATGTACTCAGTGTGGTAAAGCCTATACACAAAACATTCATCTTCAAATACATAAAAGAACACATACTGGAGAGAAACCCTATAAATGTAATCAGTGTGGCAAAGCCTATGCACAAAGCAGTCATCTTCGAATCCATAAAAGAACACATACTGGAGAGAAACCTTATGAATGTAATCAGTGTGATAAAGCCTTTGCATGTCCAACCACTCTTCGACAGCATAAAAGAACACATACTGGAGAGAAACCCTATGAATGTACTCAGTGTAGTAAAGCCTTTGCATATAAAGCTAGTCTTGAACAACATAAAAGAACACATATGGAAGAGAAGTCTTATAAATGTAATGAGTGTGGTAAAGTCTTTGCGTTTTATAGTCTTCTTCAAAAACATAAAAGTATATATACTGGAGAGAAACCATATAAATGTAATCAGTGTGATAAAGCCTTTGCATGTCAAACTAGTCTTCAACAACATCAAAGAACACATATGGGTGAGAAACCTTATCAATGTAAAGACTGTGGTAAAGCGTTTGCCTTTTATAGTCTTCTTCAAAGGCACAATAGAATACATACTGGAGAGAAACCCTATGAATGTAATCAGTGTGGTAAAGCCTTTGCACGACAAAGTCATCTTCAAAATCATGAAAGAACACATACTGGAGAAAAACCCTATGAATGTAACCAGTGTGGTAAAGCCTATGCACAATACAGTCATCTTCATGATCATAAAAGAACACATACTGGAGAGAAACCCTATAAATGTTATGACTGTGGTAAAGCCTTTGCACGACAAAGTTATCTTCAAAAGCATAAAAGAACCCATACTGGAGAGAAACCCTATGAATGTAATCAGTGTGCTAAAGCCTTTGGATGTCAAAGTGATCTTCAAATACATAACAGAACACACACAGGAGAAAAACTCTATAAATGCAATCAATGTGGAAAAGCCTTTTCACAGCACAGTTATCTTAAAATACACAAAAGAACACATACTGGAGAGAAACCCTATGAATGTAATCATTGTGGTAAAGCCTTTTCACAGCACAGTTATCTTAAAATACATAAAAGAACACATACTGGAGAGAAACCCTATGAATGTAATCAGTGTAGTAAGGCCTTTGCATGTCATAGTCATCTTCAAATGCATAAAAGGACACATACTGGAGAGAAACCTTATGAATGTAATCAGTGTGGTAAAGCCTTTGCACGTCAGAGTCATCTTCAAAACCATAAAAGTATACATACTGGTGAGAAACCCTATGAATGTAATCAGTGTGGTAAAGAGTTTGCAAGTAACAATCATTTTCAAATTCATAAAAGAATACATATTGGAAAGAAACCCTATGAATGTAACCATTGCGGTAAAGTCTTTGCATATGATAGTAAACTTCAAATACATAAAAGAACACATACTGGAGAGAAACCCTATGAATGTAATCAATGTGGTAAAGCCTTTGCACGTAATAGTCATCTTCAAACTCATAAGTGTATACATACTGGTAAGAAACCCTATGAATGTAATAAGTGTGGTAAAGAGTTTGCAAGTAATAGTCATCTTCAAATTCATAAAGGAACACATACTGGAGAGAAAAGTTATGAATGTAATTAGTGTGGTAAAGTTTATGTACAAAACTGTCATCTTCAATATCATAAAAGAACACATTCTAGAGAGAAACCCCATGTATGTCATCAATGTAGTAAAGCCTTTTCACATCACAGGTATCTTAAAATACATAAAAGAACACATACTAGAGAGAAACTCTATGAATGTTATCACTGGTAAATCTTTGCATATGACAGTAAACTTCAAATACATAAAAGAACACATACTGAAGAGAAAGCCTATGAATGTAATCGGTGTGATAAAGCCTTTGCAGATCACCATCCTTTAAAGGCATTAAAGAACACATACCAGAGAGAAAGCCTTTGAATGTAATCAATAAACTATAAATGTAATCAACTCAGTCTTTGAAACCATGAGAAAAAATTATACTGCAGTGAAACTCTATAATCAGTGTGGTATAGTATTGCCTTTTATACAAGAATAAAACTTGTTTGTAATTAATCTGATAAATCTTTTGCTTATTACAATAGTCTATGAGTCCCTGAAAAATACTGAGGTTTTTCTATTATAAAATATTTGGTAAGATCTTTAATCATCACACATATAATCAGTTAACCAATAGTATTTATTCTATACAGAAAAAAATGGACAGTGTCGAAAATCTGTCCCTGAATCCATAGCTAGTGAAAGAAACACCCTGGCTCCAATACCAAGGCTAAAATGTTTTAAAGTACCAGTGAAAGAAACACAGTTTGTACTTGAAACCTGAGCAAAAGAAACCCACTCTATCCTTTTTTAAATGAGCACTAAATCAACCAATTTCTGAGCTCAAAAACCAGCCAATCTCTGAGCTTATTTAAGCTCATTTTAACTCAGAGGTTAAAAAATGAGTTCATACCCTGAAAATCTTCCTAGATAAATCTTCTCTAAGATGCTATATATAAGTCCTGTGCTTCTTCAGTGGGCAGCTGCCCTTTTCTTCCACACTGGCAGAGGCAGCCAATCTTCTGCAGTCTTTCATTCCAAATAAATATTTTGAATTATTTTGGGTGAAGACCTTTTACTGGAGTGGATCAGAAACACCCTAGTGGAATGGCACAGAATAGCAATGGAAAACTTTGAAGCCCTTTTAGCAGAGTGGCACAGAGCCCAGCTGTAATGGTTCTCTCTTGCAGAGGAGTAGAATTGTCACACCCTACAAGTAGAACTTTCCCACTAGAACACATTTTCAGGTATAGTCCAACTTACCTACAGTCAGCATTCCTTTCTCACAGATTTAGGTATTCAGTATAACTTTTCTTTACAGCTATATATATAGCTTGACTCCTGACAGTCAGAGTACCTTCCTTTTAGGGCTGTTGGTATCTAGGATACCATCCCCCCATAGTTTCTGGCATAGTCTGACTTCCTAACAGTCAGGATACCTTTCTCCTTACAACTCTAGCTACCCATAATACCTTCTCTTCATGGCTGTAGATATACTCTGACTTCTGACAGTCAGAGTAAGTTAAATAAGTTTCTCTTAAGAGTTGTAACATTTACACTTTGAATTTGAATGATAATGTATCCCTTTTAGTTTTTATACTTGTCTTTAATTACATAAAATAAATAATTCGTGTGTAAAACTTTATGAGGTTGTACTAGATTATTTTGTTGTGATATATTGTCTATGTCAACTTATAAAATAGAGTAATTTGGCCCTTGGTTCTAGATGGATATAGGATCATTATGAAAGTGTTATGGCAACAAATGTTAGACATGACAGATAAAACAGAAGGCTAAGAACTCATATCTTTAACCTGTACCATAAAGCAGAGAGTGGGAAATGGATATAGTGTATAGCTATAAATTCTCAAAGCCTACCCATATTGACATATTTTCTCCAGCAGAGCAGAATCTTCTAAATCTTCCCAAATTATATTCTATTGTAAGAATTCTAATTAATATTATAATGTATACACATAGATATTGGGGGAAGAGCTGAAAGATCAGAGAGACAGACAAAAATCACAGCCATTTCTCACCTAGCCAGCTCCTCCAGTTGACAGAGGTAGACCCTGTCACCATGAATTTTCATACTGAAATACAAGAGGTGAAGAGAATCACAAGGGACAAACTTGTCTCCTTTCATATTATATTCATTTCTCTGCCAAGCTATATCAATTCCTGTCTCAAACATCCTCCTGCTCTGATTTGAAGGTATGTCTGCTTTCTAGGTAATGAGAGCAGAGGCATGGAATTCCAAGCGTTAGGATTAAAGGCATGTGCTACTACTGCCTGACCTCTATGGCTAACTCTTTGGCTGGCTTTGTCCTCTGATCTTCAGGCTATCTTCATTTGAGACATGATATGTCACTACATGATACCACCAGCTTAGAAGGATTGATTGCTTTTTTTACTTCAAGACTACATGCTTGCTTTCTGTTACATAAACCAATTTGTGATAAAGAAAAATTCTGTAAGTAAGCCATTAGATGTCTCAACACCTATGTTAAGAAATAAATGCTTACAAGAAAAAAAATCTTTCATTAGTAAAAAATACTTGTTTAAAGAGTTGTTTTAATTTTGATTGAATGATGTGACTGTGTTGTGATGTTGTTATGTGATGTGCATTTTGCTTCCTGACAATGTTATCCCCTTGGATCTTCTTGTAAGAAGAATTACAAGAAGTTCTCAAAAATCAGACATTAAAATGAACTTTTCTTAACTGCCCAAAAATGTCTCTAGCCCTCTAAATATTTTAAAGTCTAATTACATTATTTTGAAATCAGAAAGTAGGAATAAATTTATATAAGAGAATAACCCTATTCATGTAAACAATTTGTTAAGGACCAGAGACATCACAGTTGTCTTCAGTTTCATGCAAAATTTTGTCTCATTTTTTTTTATAGTACCTTTGAGGGTAGTAATTTACTTAACTTGCTTACTCAAGACTGATGGTGAAAACCATTGCATTGTAGTTTCTGTTTTGAAACATTTGAGATAGATACTAAAGTGTGCTATATGTGTGGCAAATCCATTTATTGAAGTTTAATTTGTGGTTCTTATATTTCTTCTGCTTTTGTTCACCTATTGTGCATTTACTAAGTGATACATTCTTTTTGTTATCATGTATAGAATGGATTCCTCATTATCTAAGTGATCCATTGTTCATTTAAATACCAGAAAGTGTCTGTGAAAGAGTGATGGGTTGTTCTTCCTGGTTTTGGTTTTTGTATTTTTACAGTTCTCCTAAGATTTTGTTGTTTCTTATTCAGCCTGGCTTGGATGTCAGTAATGATTTAAGGATATAACTCATGATCCTCATGTGTTCACCTCCAAAGTATAAGTAGTACATGAATAAATAGATGATGTACTCTCAATTTGTGCTGTTTTGTCAACATAATTTAAGAATGCTCATGTTAAAATGCTTAATAGAAGAGGATATATGAAACATTCATTGTCTCATATGTGTATTTGAAGAAGTATTTTCACTTCTCTGACAGATATATAATATAGAAGAATATTCCAAAATCAACTGTATATTTCATATCATAGCTTTATGTTCTCTATATAAATATATAAATAATTTGACCTCTCATGCTTATCTCTTTCCTCACTAGTTAACTATTGGCCATTTCATGTTGAAATACTGCCTTCTAAGTGAATTATCCAGAGATGCCATATAGCTGGTATAATAAACTCAGGCAACTGATTTAAAAAGATCAATATTTATTAAGGGGAAATTCAGGAAAACACTGAAATAAGAGATTATAAACAGTTGTGTGGTTCCTGGAAAGATGAACTGGTCCATATAGCATAAGCTCAATAGGTCAGATCCTCCATCCAAGAACATGAGAGAGGAAACAGGTGAAGAAAGATGGGGTATACATGGACTTGTTCTTAAACTGGCCTGGTCATGCCCCAAGTATTGGTGCTTCAGGTCCTAAATGTCCAGGAGAGAGAAAAGGCAAATAACATAAGGTCAAACTACAACTAACAGGAACAACAAACAAAAACATATATTAAATGTCCAGAATATTGTAAGTGGAAATATACAAAAATTATTCCAAAGCTGTCTATCTTGAATAATATGAATCTAGTACCTAAATACAATTAGCTAAAATAAGAGATTATCATAATTTTAACTGTACAGTCTTCTTTTTTTAAAAAAAACTTTATTTATTTATTTATTTGCCTGGAACTGGAACTACAGACAGTTGTTAGCTGCCATGTGGGTGCTGGGAATCGAACCCGGATCCTCTGGAAGAGCAGATGGTGCTCTTAACCACTGAGCCATTTCTCCAGCCCCAACTGTACAGTCTTCAACACCATCAAAAACCTGAAAAGAGAAATATATTACCCGAGTAAGCTGTAAGTGCAAGCAAGCAACTTCCACAATTTAATAATAGATGAGAACTATAACCAGCTGCCTAGACAGTCAACCACAGCTTTTCTGCAATGTTGGAGCATCTAATGTTTTGTCTATAGGCTTAGGATATCTGACAAATCTTTTCAGAAGCAAGATATCATGAGAAACTGTCTTATCTTCTCTTGCGGGTTTCAGAAGTCTCTTATCTTTCATTTTGCTCATCTGGATTGGACATCATGCTTACTTTCAGCAGTTGAGGCAAGGGCAGTTCTTTGCCAAATAGGTCATTATCCACCAAGGAAGACAAACGCCATGTGGAGTGTCTTTGATGCCCAACATCATCTCAGGAAAAAAGTCATGCTCCCAGGATCAATCATATCATTATTTAACCAAATTCTAAATAACAAAACATTTAAATGCCACAATCTTTAGAGCTATGAAGTGTTTGAAGACTTCCTATTTATCTGACATGTTACTATATATCTAGAAGACCTAATTAAGATGACTATTCTATGACAAACATAGGTGACTATAACCTGTAATTCTTATCAACCTAGATAACCTAAAGACTAAGGTTTATATTATAAAGATAGATATTCTATAAACAGACATTCAGTTTAGGGACAAAGATTTTTTAGTACAACAGTCATACAAAACATCTTAAGCAGAGATAGAAATGTGTAATACAAAATGACAGTATCCTTAATATATTTCAATATACAAAATATCTTAAACAGAAGTAGATTATATATATGTATATAAATACATATATATGAAGTTTGACAAATATAATTAAACAGGTAGAAATTATAAAAACAATGTTCTTAATATGCATTAATAACCAAAATATTTTAAACACATTACAAATATAGATTTGAATTTGTATTAATATACAAATTATCTTAAACAGAATATAGTTTCACATTTGTATCAATATATAAGAATTCGTACCAGTGCAAATTGTCTATGGCTAATAGTAGCTAAACTTGTTTACAAATAGATACAATATGTACCTATCTTTTCTATCTATTCCCCTTTTTTCTTCTTCAAAAAGGATTCCTGAATATTTATTTTTACTTTATGTGAATTGATGTTTTGCCTGCATGTATAACTGTGTAAGAGTGTCAGATCTTGGAATTACAGACAGTTGTTAGCTGCCATGTGGATGTTGGGAATCGAACTCAGGTCCTCAGGAACAACAGTCAGTGCTCTTAACCACTGAGCCATCTCTCCAATCTCTATTTTCCAGATTGTTAAAAATAACAAATAAAGGAGAATTCCAAAGGCTGTTAGATTCTTCAATATGTTGAGCATTTGACTGTTCCTGTATCAGCTGTTCTAAAGCCTCTTTAGTCATAGGCCATTGCTCAACTCATATTGCTTTGTCAGTTAGCCATTCTATGGGTAGGGCTGTTAGCATTTCTGAGAGTTTGATTTCTGTTGTACCCTGTTTATGTACAGCCTAACTGATTGGTCTCTGTTTTTTTATAATACCTTATAATATTGTCCTCAGAAACATGAACTGACCTATGGTTCATGTCTGAGAATGGAGGAATTGTTATAATTGTTATAAAAGATTATGACCCCATAGATTCACTTCTACAATAGCAACAAATGGCAAATGACTTTCTCTCTGTCCTTCTGGTTCTATGCATTCAAGCCATCTCATTCTTTGTTTTACTTGAGATATGGTTCCAATACCTCTATATTGAACATTGACCTCCTGAAGAGGCCAATTTGGATGCCATGATTGTGGTGTTATTATTGACATGTCAGCTCCAATGTTCAGTAAATCTTTAATTATAATGTTATCTATTCATACTTTTTTCTTCATTTATTTTGTATTTATCAAGAAAAACAGTAAAATGAATTTAAAATGCTGATAAGTTAACAATAACTATAAAGAAGATAAAAATCATAAGCATGACTTATCAAGGGTGATAATGCAAATAAGATTGCTACACATATATTTACTTTGTGTTCAGCTTTCCCTCTGAATTTTTTTTTCCATCCCTGTATAT
>PVIH01006802.1:0-106927 GCA_004025045.1 Sigmodon hispidus | reverse complement strand
ATTGACAGTGTCCTTGGCTTTGCAGAAGCTTCCCAGCTTCAGGAGATCCCACTTATTGATTGTTGGTCTTAGTGCCTGTGCCACTGGTGTTATATTTAGGAAGTGGTGGCCTGTGTCAATTTGTAGAAGTGTATTTCCCACTTTCTCTTCTATCAAGTTCAAAGTGGTTGGGGTTAAGTTGAGGTCTTTGATCCACTTGAATTTGAGTTTTGTGCAGGGTGACAGGCTCAGATCTATTTGCATTTTTCTACACACTTCCTTCCAGTTATGCCCACACCATTTGTTAAATATACTATCTTTTCTCCATTGAATGTTTTGGGCCTCTTTGTCAAAAATCAGGTGTTCATAGGTTTTTGGGTTAATGTCTGGATCCTCAATTCTATTACAGGCTTACTTTCTAGTCAGCCATGGTGGCACATGCTTGCAATCCCAGCACCGAGGAGGTGGAAGAAGAAGGATCAGGAGTTCAAGATCAACATATTACTTAGTGAGTTCAAGGCCAGCCTGGGCTACATGAGATCCTGTCTCACCAACACCACCACAAACTGGCCATGGACTCTTCCTATCTCCCATCACTCATACTAAGGGATCTCCTAAGGACAAAATGAATTGTCTTTCCACTTGACTGTTCCATAGTCAGTGAAGACAAGTGTGGTGATATATTTTATATTTAATAAAACCAGTCTGGAATATCAGAGAACAGAATCACCCACAGTCAAGCCATGAGGGTCAAAGAGTGGTGATTCATGCCTTTAATCCCATCACTTGGGATAACAAAGTGTTGACTCTGCCCTCCTTCCCCTTTATCTATGCTTGCATTTTCTACCTGCCTATAAGCTGCTTTGCCATAGGCCAAAACAATTCCTTTATTATCCAATGGTAATTCACAGCATATAGAGAGACATCCCACATCAGATAAGGGTCACAAGGGCCCTACCAGAAGCACTATGCCCTGTGAATCAGGATTTCTGGTGTCCTCAAGTGTCTTCTAACGTGCCTCTGATGGTTCCTTCTGGGCTAGGTCTGTGCCAGCTGAGTACCAAGGGGTTTCTGCTTCAGGTCAAAGACTTCTTTCCAAGCCCTGGATGGTGAGTTACTGCCTGGCAGCCTCCCTTCTGCAGGATGGCCATTGGGTCAGCAGGAAACATAGAACAGAGCAGACACTAGGGGACAGGCAAAAGGACTCATCTACAGTATCCCGGGAAGAGCTTTTAGGATGACAGGCTGGGGTCAAGGAGTAACGGTACCTGCCTAGGTGGGGACTGCAGGCCACAGACACAGGGCAGCAGATGAAGCTACCTTGGTTTCCCAAATGCTACTCTGTAGCTCCCAGTAACCTTGACCTTGGCCATTACCCAGCTTCTCCAGGTAGCCTGTGCTACTGAGCACCTAGCTTCACATTCTCTGTCATGCCCATGTCAAAAGCCTTTGCCCAGAGAGAGGCAGTTGTCCTCTGTGCCTACCCCTGGCAAGAGAAGATACTGTATGGCCTGGCACATGGTTTGGATGCCTTCTACACCCTCAAATGACAAGGTCCCAAGTGCTGAGGCTCTTCCCCTGTTTCCCAAGCACACTCTTCTTCCTAGTCACCTCTTTTTCTTTGCTGAGGATCCAACAAGGCCTGGATGCTCTATATAATATATCCAGTGTTCAACATCCTCATCCCTCCATCACCACCTCCCTGGATCTGGTACCACCACCCAATGACTACTCTACTGTAGCACCCTCCCAATTGGTCCCTAGCACCCACCCTGCACCTGTCTGCCACTGCAACTCTTTGCCCTTAACCCTCAACTTGTTCTGGGTCCCCTACTCACAAGAAGCCCTGCTGACTTCTGAACATACTCAACATGCCCCCACATCAGAGTCTTTGCCCATGACACCTTCACCTCCCAGGGTAATGTGGCTTCCACACATGGCCCAATGCCTCAGGTTTTCTCTACTCCTGCACCTTCTCTTTAGAGAGGTCTTTCTATTGACATTATTGAATATGGGATCTCATCCTTGTCACTCTGTCTAACTCTTGACCCTTATTTGTTTCTTCAAAGTATATACTCCTGCCTGTCTCCATTTACTCCATTGTTTGACATGTTAAGAGATGAGTATCTCCATCTCTTCTCCCCTGTTCTTAACATCACCTCTCCTGATGTCTTCAAGTTCATTTATCTCTCCTCATCATCTCTATTCTGTTACTTTGCATCTCAATGATCTGTTATACTGATTTTTTTTGGATTCTAGGGGTTTTTAATTGGAAGCTGGAAAGTTATCTCAGCATTTAAGAATACATACTGCTTTTGCAGAGGATCTCAGTTTCATTCTTAGCACTCATGTTGAGCAACTCGATCCACCTGTAATTCCAGTTCCAGGGGTCCGATGCCCACTTCTGCTCTCCAGGAATACCTTCACTCATGTGCATGCACACATGTGTACACACACACACACACACACACACACACACACACACCCCTAAAACAAGTCAAAAAATGAATCCTTACAATTTTCATTTAATTCTTTATATCTTTTATTTCTTTGTTGAGTATTTTAAAATAAAATGCTGGTTTTTAAACTCCTAAATCACTTAGCTCAGCATTTTAAAAATCACTACCCACAATCAGTTAATTTCTCATCAATATGACAAAATATTTGTCTAGAAAAACTTTTAGGAGTGTTTATTTAAGTTCACAGTTTTAGGGTGCACCCCATCATAGTGGGGTAGGCATGGGGACAGAAGTTCCAGGAAGTTGGTTACAGTGTGTCCACAGTTAGTGTATTAATCATTTTCTGATGCTGTGATAAAACTTCAGGGCAAATTTTAGAAGCTTATATCTTGAACTACAAGCGTAAAGCAGAGATAATGAGGACTGTCTTTCTGTATCCTGTGAATATGCTTTATTACCACTGGTTAATAAAGAGGCTGTTTTGGCCTATGGCAAGGCAGCTTAGAGGCAGGGAGGAAATCCAAGCAGAGATAAAGGCAGAAGAGGGCAGAGGCAGGGGGAGATGCTGCAAGTTGTTGCCCAGAAAGCAAGATGTAATGGAACACAGGTAAAGCCACAGAGTCATGTGCCAAGACATAGATTAATAAAAAGTGAGCTGAGTTAAGTTTTAAGAGCTAATTGGTAATGAGCTTGAGCCATAGGCCAAACAGTTTGTAATTAATATATACCTCTGAATAATTATTTTATAAGTAGCTACAGGACTGGAGTGTAGAGCTTTGTCCAGACAGAGGGACCTGGATGGGACAGAAAAACTTCTGGCTACTGAGAAAGCAGACTGGAATTGGCTCCAATCTTTAAACTCTAAAACGCCATCCCAAGTCACATACTTCCCTCAGCAAGGCTGCACCTCCCAAATCTTTCCAAACAAGGCCACCAACTGGGTGCCAAAGGAGCCAATGAAAGACATTCTAAACCCCCCGACATTCAGAAAGCAGAGGGCAAGAAGTGGGGCTGGGCTATCAAACCGCAACACTTGTCCTGAGAAATTCACTTCCCTCAGTCAGACACCACTTCCCTTTCACAGGCTTCCTAAATGGAGCCACCAGCTGGTGCCTGTAGCCTGTGGGACACTCACGTCCAACACAGGAGCCCGTGGGACACTCACGTTCAAACAGCACCAGCCAACTTTTGCTCATTCCTGAAGCCATTTCTAGAATAACGACTTTGGCCTTAACTGTGCCAGGCACCTAAACCATCATCAGTCTATGATACCAACCAAGTCAACAAAGGAAGAAACATAGCCTGAGTTGCATGCTTCTCCACCTCAGGAGAGGGGCTGTGTCTGCAACCAGATGAGGGGATCTTGGTGAGCAGGGACACTCTCAGCTTGTTCTGGGATAATGGGTGCTGAGCGATGGAGATGACTCAAAGAACTAGTCTCTGGGGAACCAGCATGGACTATACTGTGACTAAGACGACACATGGACTGGGAGTTGTTGGACCTCCACCTGCTGGATTTGAGGCTGGTGGGGCAGGGACCATGGGAATTGGGGCCACATCAATTCCTGATGCCCCTTTCCCTGCTGAGGTCTGGGATTTATCTCCATGCAGCATCAAGAGAGCTCCATGTATTACCTCTCCCGAGGAAATGAGGTCACCCCTATCTCATGAAGATAAATGTCATATTGCAGAGCCACCGACAGCCTCCCTGGGCTCCTGTACTGCGTAATTACTGTCGTAATAAATATTATTACAGGGAACCAATTCCGGCAAGCACATCTTACAGGCAGGTACATGGGGTTCTGTGAAATATGCCCTTCCGGGTAGACTCACAAGTGCCCCCAACCACTGTCTGTGACTGCAAAAGAAACGAGAGCCACCCAAAACAGAAAGCTACCTGTTCACCAGTCTCAGTGATGACTGGCTCAAATCTGCCTCTCAAGCTGTCTCTGTTCCGTTCTGCCTCAATTTGGGAACATCATTCCCAGGATCCTGCAATGCAGATTTGTTAATCTCACTCACCTCCACCCCTGGAGCTTCAGATAGTTATAAAATGCAAATACTGATGCCCCGTCTCTGGTTAATGTCATTCAATTTTCCCGCCCCATTGCCTTCCAATTCAGGATCAAGTTCAGAATCTGTCAAGGCCAACTGGGCCCCTGATGAGCTTCCCTCTCCCAGCCCCTCCAACTCAATCAGTCTCACATCGCTCTCCTGAGACCCTGCCAGGAGTCCTCCCAAGCTTCTGCCATCACCCCGTTCTCCTTCCTCTTGTGGGGTTTCCTTCTCTGAGCTCAGCTAAATGGATCCAGTCATGAATATCTACGTTCAGCATCATGCTCTCCTTGCCTGGTTTACACCAGACTGATGCTCCCTCTTCAGAGCTCACAGTGGCTCACTTGGCATCTCCACAGGAGCCTGCTGGAATTTCACTGAATTCTTAGATATATGTACCACTAAGAATATATGTAACATAAGAATGGTTATGTCTCCATTCTTAGACATAACCAGCTTCCAGGGTGACGTGGACATGTAGTGTGCCTGCGCGCGCGCACACACACACACACACACACACACACACACACACAACTTGTGTGGCTGGGATGACTGTCAGGGCTCCATGTCCAACTTCTGCTTTGATTTTACATTGATCTGAAGATGAAGTTACAGCCCCAGGAAGGCTCAGCTGAAGTGTCTGCCTCATCCTCCGCCCATGCTCTGTCCATACTCTTCTACCTCAGCCTCCTTGAATTATTTAGACCTTCCCAAATACAACAGGCTTGCAGCAATGAATAGATCTCTGTACCTGCCATTCTCTCTGCCTGGAAAAACATTTTCCTATCCTTATCACTTCACACTTTGCCATGCCTTTAGGTCATGGCAAAGACACTATTTGCCCTGACATATGCTTCATCTCCATCATGGGCAGGGCCTCTTAAATCTGGCTCAAGAGCCTTCCCACAGCATCTACCATGACCCCAAAGCACAGCATGGTGACACCCTTGTCAGCCAGCCACCCTGTCTTCCACAGCCGACTATTTGTCCTCCCATGGCCAAATGTTGTCTCCATTATTATGTCATCATGCTTTGCACCTATGGCTAACTCAAAACAAATTGTATGGCCAGAGTATAGTGGTACATATATGTAATTCAGCTCTCTGGAGGTGGAGCCAGAGAGTTCAAGGCCAGCCTGAGCTATATAGTAATACTTGATCTCTAAATAGATAAAATAGCAGACATTTTCTAAGTCTTCTGGATGGCTAGCTCACCCCATACTCTGTGGTTCTGTTAAGACCTAATGTGTTTTGCTTTCTTCTTTTCAATTCCTCCTCCACATCCTGGTCAAACTCGCTATGTAGCTAAAGTTGACCTTAAACTTGTCATGTTACCACCTCTGTCTTTCAAGTGTTGACATTACGGACTTGAACAACTAGGCTTATGCAGTACCAGGAATCGAACTCAGGACTTCAAGCATGCATGGCAAGCGCTCTACCAGCTGAGCCACATCCCAGCCCTTTTAGGCACTGTACTTGTCACTTTGACTTTATTCTAGGTAAGAACATCCAGAGAAGAAGACATACCCATCCCATAGACTCCTGGTCCCAGCAGAAGGTCAGTTCAGCTCTGGGCCCCTAGGAATCAAAGCACTTTGAGACTTACGGGAACATGCTTGTTGCCCAGGCCTCTCAGTGTGTCAGCCTTCTCAACAGATCCCCCTCCCTGTGATCTCCAGCCAGATCATCAAGTGCCCCACGTCAAAGGCAATAGATGCTTGGAAGCCTGGGTATATTAATGTATTATTCATGGTGTATGTATTATTTATCATTAGTTTGTTTATTTATTATTAATTTGTGCTTCATTATTGATAATGATGTGGTTATACTATTAATAAGGAAACCCTGGGGCTGTTCACAGACACCTGAGGCTCCTCTGTCTCCCCACAGACGCCAACGTGAGGGACTTCCCTTCCCATTTTACAAATTGGAGACACTGAGGTCAAAGCAGGCCAGGCCTTGCTTGGTACAGCCTCCCAACCCTGAGGTGTCAGTCAGGGAATGTGATGCCTGGGAAACTCTTTACAGGGTCACAGGTGCCAACATGCTGTAGCTGCCCCCCTTAGCTCTATTCAGACTCTGTGGTCTTATGTCCATGCCAGACGCTCTAACCTAAGTTTACACTCGGATCCTCACACCTCTCTTGTGTGTGATGGCTACTCTATGCCTCACATGCACCTTTCTAACTGCCCCCCCCCCACACACACCAGTACCCAGTCAGGAACAATTCCCAGAGTCCTTTGCAATTTGGCTTAGCTATGTGAGCAAATTCTAGTCAAGGTAATGTAGCCACCAGACCTGTGTCTGAGAACATCTCACAAGATCCTCTCTCTATTGTCACATGGTTGGAAAGGACTGGAATGATGGGGAGGAAGGCATGGCCACAGCACAGAAGGAACCCCGGCATTTGTATGATTTCTACTAACAGCGCACATAGTAGGGGTTCAGTAGGTTCTTCGTGGGAAGGAGGAGGAGGAAATAGACAAATGAGTGGACAGACATATCCCCTCTGTCCCGGACCAGGGCTCCTCAACCAGCTTTTGCAAACTCTGTGTCAGGGGTGGACGAGACGAAGCCATCTCTTCATCTCAGGTCAGCTGGGGGGAATGAAGGAAGGGCCAGCGACCAAAGTGACAGAGACATGTGTGAGCTGTCTCTGTGGTGCTGAACTCCAGGGTGGGGTACAGCATAAGGATGGAGAAGCAACTGGACATGAGGAGGCTCTGGGTGGTCAGGAAGAAAGAAGTGAGACTGCTCAGTGGCTGACAAAAATGACCAGGCAAGACTGGTCTTCATCTGCCTTGCTCAGAGGTAAATGGTTGCTCCTCCAGGCCTCAGTCTTCTCAGCTGAGAAATGGGCCAATGGTGCTTATTTCTCAGAACAAGTTGTGAGGCTGAGAAGAGAGTGGATGGTGTTCTGTATATTGCTAGGAATTCCAGTGCTCAGAAAGGGTGACCTTGAATTTGAGAATGAGACAAGCCAGTGATAGCTTCTGACTCTTACATGGGCTGACTATGCAGCCCTGAGTGAGTCAAAGTGAAGATCCATGCCTCAGTTTCCACCTCTGCCATATGTAAATGATTCTTTGCTTCTTACAGCTGGCAAGGGAGAGGCAGAAAGATAAACAGGCAAGACGCCTAGGGTTGTGCCTGTACACAGAGACCTGGTCAAGACAGCAGGGCTAGTCTTCACAGCGGAGCTGGGTACACTTCTCTGTCAAGTCAGATGCTTTGTGGGTTGGCAACCTTTAAGGAAGGTGGACCAGTTTTCTGACCACCCCACGGGTCCATGGAAGCTGAACCGTCTTCATTGGCAGCGACTCCCAGAGCAGAGGCTGTAGGTGATCTAGCCTGCATCCTCCACCTTACCCAGCATCCTCCATCCTCAAATGCAGCATCATGGAGACAAATTCATGAGCCATGGGGAGGCGTCGCCAACTTGGAATAATAAGTTATTACAGAATATCTTAAAAGAAAAATAGTTATTACTCAAGAAACACAGACTAAGCTAGGATATAAACTGGTCTTAATAAGTAAAATGAGGCAATTTAATGAAAAAAATTACAATTTAAAATAGGCTTCCATTAAATAATAATGCCTCATAAACACAGAAGTCTTTCAGCATATAAGAATTAACTGCCAGGGTTTGGGAGCTGAGGGCAATGGAAAGGGATCTTTCTTTAATGTTTCTGTCTCTCTCTTTTTTTTTTTTCCTCCCAAAAAAAGCAGCTGGCGTTGCATGGGATTACCTCATTCTTGCACCAAAGGCCTGGAAATTTGAAGAGTTTGCTTGGTGACAATTTTGCTTTCTTGACCCTGTTATTTTAAGATGTGATCTGAAAGATGTAGTTTGTCTGTTCCAAATGAGCTCATGTGACTTGAGCTTCTTGATGACCAAACGGTAATGGCTCTGTTTTTCTAATTTGCACCCTTTCTCAGTGTGGGTATAAACTGTCCACATGAGTACCTCTGTGTGTGTGTGTGTGTGTGTGTGTGTGTGTGTGTGTGTGTGTGTGTGGTGGGGGTAATTGTGCATGTCCATATTTGCATGTGCATATGGAGGCTGGAGGACAATGCTGGGAATCTTCCTCAATCACCACTCTCTCTACCTTCTCTTTTTAAGACACAGTCACTCACTGAACCTGATGCTCTTTGATACAGTTCTGCTAGACTGCATGATCTCTAGGGATCCATCAGCCTGCCTCTGCCTCCCAGTACTGGAGTAACAGACATGTGCCACTGCACCCCACTTTTACATGAGGACCAATCAAAGTCCTCCATGTTTTCAGAGCAAGTGTTCTCACCATTGAGCCATCTGCCCAGTCCCTAAAATAGACCCTCATCACCCAGTGCCTGGCCCTTCTGCTCTGTATGGCAGTTGACTGAAGCAGAGGAGTTCTCAGCCAGGGTGAGTTCTGACCCCCAGGAAACATTTGTAGATGCCTTAAAGACACCCAGAGGGGTAATATTCTGTGAAATGTCTTATGGGATGCAGGACAGACCCAGATAACCAATAGTCACCTGGTCCCAAATGTCAGCAGTAGAGAGGCCGGAAGTCCAACACAAAGGGGGCAGTAGACTCCTGTGACAGTGAGGGTTTCCCTAACATAGCAGAGAGTGTCCCCAACTCAGGGCCAGCCATCTGGGCCTGGTAACTTGGACTGCCCAAAGTTTACCATAGAGAGTGTACCAGTACAGCCAAGGCAAACTTCTCCATCCAAGTGAATCAGCCCCTACCTCCTGTTGGGGACATGTCCTGAACTCTGAATGTGTAGTGATTTGGCAACCTGGGAATGCTATGAGAAATGTCCTTAGCAGTCATCTTTGACAGAAGGCATCCATTGCACCAAGAAACACCTCTCCCTCAGTACTCTCTCCTCCAGGGAGCATCTGGACTAGGTCCTCCATGGAGCACCCAGCTCCTCCCTCCTCTGAAGTCTCACTCTGCCTGCCGACGGGAGAAGCAATCTGCTCTTGGTATTAATACTTTATTAGGTGCACGCAGCCTGCAAGATAAACATCAACCTATTACATTTGTTCCACGATAGAGTGCCTGCCTGTCACTGGAGGCTCCTGGGTCGGAGCTGATTGTTTCTGGACTTCATCTTGCTAGAGGCCAAAGTCCAGGTGGTGGATGTTTCAGGATGGAGGGCTTAGACAGGTGTGGGGGTGGGGTGGGGGGGTGGGGGGGTGGGGCTGGACAGATGAGCCAGAAACATTTGGTTATGACCTGCAGGATGCAGGTTGCCTAATCCTAGTGACAGCTTTGGGCTCAGACAAGGATGCTTGGGCCATGTCTTGAGCCGGGGTTGAGAATTCAGGGGTAGAGCAGAGCATGCTCCAGCAGCCATTCCATGACACTTGGAATTGTATGGACAATGAGCCTACTGTGTACAAATGTTGGGGTGATAGATAGATCCAGAGTAGCCTGTCCTGTGACGGTCACAGGCTTGGGATGGGGGTGGAGTCAACAGAGCAGATCCTTTTTCATCCACTAACTGGGTGCCACCTCCCATTGCCAGACCGCAGACAACACCACTCACCCTGCGGCTGTGTTCTCACTGTGGGAACCACTTTTCCTTATAGGGCAGAACTGACAAACCCAGAGGGTCAGCCATCATTCAGACAGCCTCTGAGACCGTCCCAGCACCAGAAAATCCTCCTTCCCAGTCCCCATAGCTCCCATTGCAAGGACAGTGACCTCTATCCCTGATGGTCAGTGAGCTCTGTTTTTGTTTGGTTTGTTTTTTGGTGTTGGGGTTTTTTGTTTTGTTTTGTGTGTGTGTGTTTCTTATTAACCCCGTGTAAACAAGGTTACACAGCCTGGAATCTTTTTCATGGGCCGTACTTGACATTCCTGTTTGTGAGGAAGTGTCTAGATGGGGTCACTGAGATGAGAAAATCCACCCTGTATATGGACAACACCACCCCATGGCCCAGGGACTGTGGCTGACTATAGAGAAAGAGAGCTGAACACCTGCGTTTATCTCTGTCCCTGACTGTGACCGACTGATTCCTCTTCCTGTGGACAGGCCTTTTTCACCATCCTAGACTGTTTCCCTCTCAAACCACAAGCCCAGATATACCTTTCCTTCCCCCTTAAACTGTGTGTATCTGGTATTTTGTCACAGTCCAAGAGGAGTGACTTTGACAGCAGCCCTGGGTGGGGAAGTCACTGCTGGGCTGGGAAATTGAAGGTCACTTCAGCCATCCCAACCTCCTTCCTTCCCTTCCTCTAGGGGGCGCAACTTCACCTTATCTACTAAAGCTTTCCTTCAGGACATGCCTATAGGTCACGTCCTTGATAGATGAGCCCTGCTTCTATCTCTCCTAGGAACTCCAAAGCCAATCCTTCCACTTCCCAAAATCATGACACTGCCTTTGACCCCATTCTGTCTCCCTGTGTGGCCAAGTCCATGTGCACCAGAGCTGACTTTTGCGTAGATTCTGGGGATGTGATCTTGGGCCCTTCTGCATGCAAGGCAAGGACATCTCCCAGCTCCTACAACAACTATAGACACAGTATGCATCAAGTACCCCAGTCACCTGGATATGATGTAACATATACAGGAGGGTGTGCATGAGTTATGGGAAAATCTTACACCACTTTGTACAAGGGACCTGATCATCTGTGATTGAGGACAGACCCATGTAAGAAACCAGGAATGACTGCTTGCTGTTTTAAATGGCCCCAGATTCTCAGTGAGATGACATTTTCTGTTCCTGCTTTTTATCTTTCATACTAAACACTCTCCTAGCCATGCAGAAGTGCTTAGTAAACACTCATTGGAAGGGTCCAATAGAGACTGGCATTGCCATCTTGACTTTATAATTTGAGATTTTTATTATCCAAATAGAGAAACTTCTGTGTGTGGATCCCTTCCCTGTTAGCAGCACTAGGCCTACGCTGTGCTGAGGCAGAACCCTCAGCCTCTTTTCCAGGGCTCCATGCCTTCACCAAGGGGGGCTGTCATGCCATGAGTGTTAACTCATATATCCTTCCTAGGAAATAGTGCTACCCTTAGTGGGCCAGGTCTCTCCACCTCAATTTACAGTGATCAGGGTAATATTCATGTTCAGAGGTCTATCTTCCAGATGGTTCTAGATTCTGCCAAAATTAACCACCATAGACTCTGCCTCAAACAAACAAAAAAAGATTGAGGGGGCCACCTGATGCAGATCTCTGGCTTCCACCGCACATACATGTGCACCTGCTGCATACTTACATGCAGACGCATACTTGCATGCATGTAGCCACAATAGTAGTGCTATAAAGAATCTATGTGACCTCACCAGCCCTCTTGAAAGTGAAAAGTGTTCATCCACTTGCAACACAAGAGGAGGAGGCTAGAGAGATTCAAAGTTCAAGGACTCAGCACACCCTCCCTGGACATATCCAGAACAGCCAGTAAGGGAGCAGGACCTCAGGCCTGTACCCACAGAGAGTTGACCTCTGCAGTGACCCCAATGGCTTTGGAAGGGAATTCCTGCTCAGAGTCTATGACGAAAACACAATAAGCTAATACAGCCTTGACTTTAACTTTGTGAGGCCCCCAGCGGAGGACTGAGGGGAGCCCTTCCCGACTTAGAATCTATAGAGCTGTGAGATAACAGAGCAGGCTTCTTGAAGTCAGTCTGTTTGGATCAAGTACTCACTATGGTGCCTCAATGGACTCTAAAGTGAGAATGGATCAGTGTGACTGTGCTGCCCCAGTCCCAAGCCTCTAAGGAGTGTCTGTCATATTGAACAACCCTGGTAGTGCTTTTGTCAGAGTATTTTAGCATAGTTAACAGGAGAAACAACCAAGACAAGGCCTCTCACTGAACCCGGGGCTCACTCATTAGCTAGCCTGGCTGGCCAAGGCTCCCAGATACCTGCCTGTCTCCACCTCCCAGGGCTGGGACCCCAGGCACACCAGTACAGCAAGGTTTTACATGTGTGCCAGGGATCAGAACTCGCTCCTCAGGCTTTTGCAGCAAAGCCTGACTGAGACAGCTCCCAGGCCTCCTGCCTCTAGTCAGTTACTGTCTCATTGCTGTGAGGAGACACCATGACCAAGGCCACTTATAAAGGAAAGCATTTAAGTGGTGGGTCATTTACAGTTTGAGAGGGTGACTCCATGATCATCCTGGCGGGGAGTATGGTGGCAGGCAGGCATGGTGATGGAGAAGTAGCTGAGATCATACATGGAACCCATGAGAAGGAGGCAGGGGGCTACAATGGGCCTGGCATAGGTTCTTTTGAAACCTCAAAGCCCACTCACTCCAAGAGACACACCCTCTCCAACAAGGCCACACCTCCTAATCCTTTTTAAACAGTTGCACTAACTGGGAACCAAATATTGAAGTATATGAACCATAAGGTCCATATCTTTCAAATCACGAGACGCTGCTTCTGACTCCTTCCTCCACTGCATTGGCCTCAGTGCTCTCCTCAGCCACCTCAAGCTCACTCCCCCGTCAGGAACCGCCCCTCTCCAGGAACACCCTCATCCGACTGTGCACACAGCCCACTCACCCTTCAATGTCAAATCCCCACAGAGGCTTTGACAACCACGCCTGAGTCTCACCTGCCTCCCTCCCCCAGAAATCGCTTTATTCTTCATGACTTTTCTGCCCGACAGTACTTTAGGTTTATCTGTTGTTTATGGCCAATTACATACACGCTTCACTCCCCAGCTAGAATGTCAGTTGAGAGGAACAGGGCTCCTCTCCTCCGCTTTCTCTTTGCTTCGGGAAGGAACTGTATCTGGGCTGGTCGGCAGTGGTTTGCAGGGCCTCCAAAGAGCCCATGCTGCACCACATGCCACCTGTGCTTATTGCAAATGACAAATCAACAGAATGTTCCCCACACAGGCTTTCCAAGGAGCCTCTAGGGCAGAATTTGAGCCTGTCTCTCCCATCCAGACAGCTAGCTGTCACTCATGATTTCTCTTAAGTCTAAGTCCAGGTTATGGTTGAATTAAGACCCTTCCTATGGGTCACCTTAAGTCCCAACCTCAAGCCAGACCTCCCCTGGTCTGAATGGGACTTCCAGCTGGCAGTTATGCCTGCTAGTAGTGTTTCTGAACTCTAGGACACAGCTTTTCATTTTGTCCTCAAAGCAGAGCTGTGATTGGCTGTCACGCGGGGTTGCTGGACTTGTGCTCTTGTGGACCAGAAAGACAAGCAGAAAGACCCAGATGACACACGCCCTTCTACACTCAGGGAGTGCTGGCCGTGGAGCAGGTAGCTTCCCAAGGGTGTTTCCATACTCAACGGCTTCTGCCCTCTGTGAGTTCAAGTCCATTGAAGAAAAGAAAAACCCACAGGACTAATTACATAAAAAGCAAAAGTCACCCTGTGACTCATGGTGCGGAAGAAGTCAATGTGAATAAATTAATGGTCTTTTTCCATCTGTCTAGGCCTGCCTGATCTCTCTCTCTCTCTCTCTCTCTCTCTCTCTCTCTCTCTCTCTCTCTCTGTCTGTCTCTCTCTCTCTCTCTCTGGACTTTACAACTATTACTTGGTGTGTAAACACCTGTTCTGCTCTACACGGTGCAGACCCCAAACTTCTCCAGCCCAGAGGCAGGAGGAAGCTTACCAAGTCCTGGAAGTGTTTCTTCAGCCTCAGGCCACCTTCAGCAAAACTGAGTCAGGAATGTTGACAGCTGGAAACAGGATTTTTGCATTACTGAGAGTCTGCTCTCTTCAGCTCCACCAGAGGCAGGAGGTTGTCTCTAAAAGCCAAAGCCTTCTCCAGGCTCCTGGCTGATAGCAGAGAGAGGGATTTCCCTCTTCTGTGAAGCTGATCCAGCCTCTACCTCTCTTTTCAGAATTGAGAGGACTGAACTGGCCTGAATTTAGGGTCATCCACTGGTCACTGTCACACACTGCTCTGGGTCTCTAGTACGACTCACTTTTTCTTTCTCCTCTGTCTCTCAGCCCCCAACACATTAGCTACAGAAATGCTAGGCCCACAGCTCTAATAATAGAAAGTGTGTGTGTGTGGGGGGGGTTGGAGGCCATATAAAATACATGTGATAAGGCAGTCTTACATCTTACGTCCCCATTTATCTCTTAGGGCATCTGTGTCTTGGTCCTTGTTAGATTCAGTTGGCTCATAGGGAGCAAAAATGAACTTATCAGCAATAAGAATGAGAAGCTGATCACAGTAGCTGCTGGTGTGGATGCTGGGAGACCGAGCTGCAGCATTTCACTAGCACATGACCTTGGACAAGGGTCTAATTTCTATGGCTGTTTGCCCATCTTTTAGTTCTGTCAGTCACATTCTCCTGGGTACTGGGCATAGGTGAAGGAAATGGGCTCAGGGCAGTGCTCAGGAAATTCCAACCAGAGTCAAGTCTTGATGCCCCTTGTTGCCCTAGGGACCACCAGCACCTGAAATGACTTCTGCATCTTCAAATGCTTAGACTTTCAGTGGTTACACTAATGCCTAGGTGAGCTCTCTTGTTTGGCTTTCTGGTATACAGATCCTTGGATGTCTACTGTCTGGTTATTTACAGGAGACATTCCCTGACCTCAGGGCCAGAATCTGTTAATGCTGGAGGCCGGGTTCTGACTTCTTCCACATGTCCCCGTCCACTTAGCCTCAGTCACACTAGTTCCGAGTGGATCTTAATGACCCCCAGAGGCTCCTGTGTGGAAAGTGTAGTTGCCAGAAGGTGGCATTGTTCTAAAGGGTTGAGCCTTTAGGAGGTGGTGCCAAATGGAAGGAATTTAGGTCACTGGGGCGGCGGTGGTGGGGTGCTCATAAAGGAGATCTTGAACCCCAACTTTGTGATGTGGGCAGTTTTCTTCTAGCACAGGCTCACACCATGGGAGCTTGTGTCTCTCTCACCAAAGGAAGATGTTTGAAACCACAAACCAAAATAAACCTCTAGTGTTTTTAAGCTGTTTAGTTCAGGCATTTTTGTCACAGCCACAGAAAGCTGACACAGCATCAATTCATTGTGATCATTTCTTCAGCGGTTCCCATGGAGCTCCAGAGGGGTTTGGTTATGTCTCTGCCTTAGGCCACAACTGAAAAAATAGTCCTACTTGGTGACAATATAGTGTCACACTAAGTGACTCGGCAAGAAGGAGCTGAAGGTCTGCAATAAAGGTAGCCGATAGGAAAACTGCACCGGCCTCTGAACTCTAACATCTCTGGAGAAGGTGTGTGTACCTACCCAAGGACTCCAGCCTTTCATATCTCACTGCCACCAACTGCCAGTCACACCCTGATCCTCCCAGCTTCCCTGAAGTGCTGCAGACTGTCCAAGGGCATCCCAGACTCAGAGCCCAGCCAAGCATGGATCTAGAAGGCCAGACACGGGGCTCTTCTCCCATGGTGACTGGTATTGGAAGATGCCTGCTGCAGTCACCCTGGGTTCTTTTTGGTGTTCAGACACTCCCCTCTGCTTGACAGGGGCAGCTGTAATAGACATTGACTGAGGGATGGAGGAAGAGCCCCCTGGGTATTGGCCAATGAATGACAAAGAGGAACCAAAGACACCAGCTCCCAGTTTTGTCCAAGCCTACTCCCCTGTAAGGCACATGTCAAGTGTACAATCTGTCTAGCCATGTGGGGCGCACAATTCTGTCTAGCTCATTGACCCTGAGTACACATTGCTATAATAGGCTTGTGAAACTATGGGTGTTTACAGCTTCCTGCTCATCACAGGGGAAATTGACATTAGGAGAGTACATGATAGTGATCGTATGTACTTTGCAGCATGTAAGCAGAGTTAAAGTGAGCTAGTGGGAGGCAGCAGGAGAAATGACTGGAGACCTAGGTACAGTTGGGTAGGGGCTCCAGCTCATTCCTCCACCAAGCTAGCTGCTCTCACTCTGGGAGGAGGGGGTGGTGCAGACGACCAGTTAAATACTGAGCTCTTTGTAGGTGGTGATGGCCTCCTCACCAGGCCTGAGAATAGATGCCTGGGCCTTCATGTCCTAAACCATGTTGGAGGTCAAAGTTAAAACCTTAGCTATGCAGTTAATGGAGGATGTAGGCAAGGAGAGGTAAGCCTGCACACCAGGGTTCTTGATCCCTGGAACAAAGGGGCAAAGTCAGGAGTACAAACACTTCTCTGTGTCTCTGAGGAGGAGGTGGCTTCTGGGTATCCCAGACCCTTGTCTCACGCCCACCACTATGAGAGGAAGGGATATGCTCATCTGTAGTTGAGCAGATGTGGCTGCTGTCACCAAGCTCAGTAGAGCATCCTTCTGGGAGATTTCTAGTCAGAAGAGATTTTTTGCAATCTTAGGGGTAACCATGTTCCTCTGTGGCAAAGCCTCCCCATGAGCTCGAGTCTTGGAAGCTGGATAAGTGCTCTGAGCCCAGATATGCAACACTCCCTAGTGCTTATCAAGACCTCAGCTTGATTCTTGTCTAATTTCCTAAGAGTTGGCTCCTCAGCAGCCACACCTAGTAAGTGGTCCAGCCCCATCCACAGACAGCATGCTCCTTCCAGCCCTTGCTCAGGTCCTCCCTCCACCCCAAGTGTCTGCTTTACCCTTCCAGGCTGAGATCTGCAGCTTCCCCTCAACCCCCAGGGCTTTCCAGCTCTCCCTGGGTGTGGAAGGGACACTGTGTCTGGGCTTGTGTAAATGCTCTTCTCCCAAGTGCAGCCCGTATGAGTTGGGCAAACACAGTTATCTGTTTACACACCCTGCTGCCACAGAGCTGCATGGGGCAGGGGATGCCAGGACTCCCAGGAACAGAGATAAGAAATGTGAACATTTCTGTGGGGAACCTTCAGAGACAGGCTCCTGTCAAGGGCCACGAGGATTCTGGGCAGGTGGGTTAGAAGATGACATTGCAGGATGAACTGTGTCCCTCCAAAAATTACGCCAAATCTCTCCAAGTGGCCTTATCTAGAAATAGGTCTTTGGAGATGTCTACCAAGCTACAGTGAGTGAGGTTGGGTCCTAACTGGATAGACTGAACTTATGAGGAAAGAGGCAGAGACCGGAAGAGGTGTCTGAGGGCAGGCAGCTACAGGCTGTGAGACACCAAACACCAAAACTAGGAGTCAAGGAAGACTCTTCCCTCACAGGGACACACCTCAACTTTTTATCTCTAGCCTCAGAGTCGGGAGCATGGGCATCTGCTTGTTCAAGCCACCCATGGAAGGCAATGTGGAAAGAAGAGCCCGGGTGTACTTTAACTGTTCCTTACCCTGTGTTTTCTCTGAAGCTCCTTTGTCCCCAAGGCAACTGGACTTGTTCCATGTTTTATAACTGAAGACACTAAGCCCCAGAGAAGGGAAATGACCATTGTATATCTAGGAGGAGGTGGAGGTGGGACATGAACCCAGATCCCCAGCAAGTCTCTCCACTCTGAAACAGACACTGTCACGGCATTTTCCAGCCAGCAGGAGACACAGAGGACCCACATGCAGGTGAGGAGTGTGGGCTTGGGGCCATCACTGGTTTCTAGAGTCTCCTTGGCTCACTTGATCTGCAGATTTCCTCAGATGTGTTTCAGACAATACAATCCATCTAGGGATGGATTTCTGAGGACACTGGGGACAGCATCCTGAAGCTATAGGACCTTATCTGGCAATAATGTGAGTGAGTACCTGAGACCATACAGCATAGAAGTGAATGGTTGTTAACATGGCTTCAGCGGAGATTATCCTGCGTGGAGCATACAATAGAGACAATTAAACTGGAGTCCTGAGCTACCCCTGTGACTAAGGAGGTGAAGCAGAGGGAGGGGAGACAGGGAACACACTGGGTACCCAGAGGCTTTACTGATTTCTTTAGAGCTGTGGACACCACGGGTGCCAGACATGAGTAGTTTTTAAAGAGCTTGGTTTTGGGAGGGTCTGGCCTGTCTGGCTCATGCCGCTCCTACTCTGTCTTAGAGGCTCTGAATCTCAACCCCAGGCCTGAAGGGAAGAGAGTCAGCTAGATGGGAAGTAAGGGGGAAGTCCCTGAGAACCCCAGCAGGTCACCTTCCTGTGCCCCACAGCTCTGCAATGTGAGAATCCACTGTGGCTCAGGCCACACCTGCAGCCCTTCCCCCTCACAGACACTGACCCGCATCTACTGAGACAGTCAGTGTGACCCCAGCTAACAGACTCCCGGGGACCAGGATCTCTCATCTAGGAGGTAAGTTTACATCAAAGCGGGGAATCGGTGGCCACACTCCCTTCTACCTCAAAATCAAAGGACCTGGCTCCCATTGCCATAAAACCCTCCCCGTCCTCAGAAAGATGTACAAATAGATTTCACTTCCACCACCCAGTCCTGACTCCTCTCTTTATAACCTCTTGCCAATTGCTGTCTGTTTGTCTGTCTGTCCATGATGTACAGACAGACATAAACTGTTAATAAATTCTTTACTCTCCAGTAATCTGCCCCATTGTCCCCTTGAGCCCACATCTGAGACCCTTCACTCTCTAGCACGTGGTTGGCTTAATCACTGCTTTCCGTGATTTCCCCAGCCAGAGGGAGCTGTTGGCTTTGCCCCAGTGTGAAGGAATCACTGCTAACAGGCCCTGGGCAGCACCACAGGCCTCTCTGAAGACACTCTGGGGTTGTAAGGTCTGGTCTATAGCTAAGGCACACAAAGGATGGTGACTATTTCCTGGCCACAGCCCTGGACATCTGGATTCTCACATAGTAGCTGTTCCCTTCTCTGGGACACTTTCCAACCCAGAATGCCCCCCACGCCAGCTAGAGTGGGAAGTATTCTTCCTCAGGAGGGACAGACAGCCGGGACTTTTGTCTAGATTTTTATCCCATGAATCTTTGCTGTTGATTTCCATGGGATTGTCCAACTTCAGAGACATTTGAAGACCAAACTTTAAATATCTTTTTGCAAAGAGCTAGAAAACTCTGCAAGGGCTAAATTCCCCACTATGTGCCAGGGCTTCATATTCTTACCCCCCCCCCTATAAGGTGGGGAAATCAAGGCAGGTAAGCTTAGGAGATGGGCCACTTGGTCCAGCTGAGATGAAGTCAATGATGACAAATCCTTGTTTCCCACAAACCCCTGCACTTGTCTTAGTTATTTCTACAGGTGATAGGGGAAGAAGAAATTGAGGCTCAGAGTGGCTAAGATTCTTGCCTAAGGTCACACAGCCACTGAGTGTCAGAGCTGGGATTGAAGCAACTAAAATCTCTAGAGTCTGATTTGGGAATCCTGTGCCCCTCAGCCCACCCACCCCACGAAGCCTGTGCGTGGGTGCTGGCGGCTATTCTCCATCTGGGAACCTTTGAAAGTTTATGGGCACCTAAGAAAACCAGGTATCGGAACACCTGGTCTGTGGTTAGCTTAGCTGGAATCAGATTTGAGAAATTCTAATACAGGGGATGTTTTAAGTCCAGAGATGTCTAGGGATGTGTCTAAGATCGCACAGCTTGCTGTGGGTTGATGGAGAGCTGAATCTAAGGTTAGCCATCCTCATGGGCTGTTACACAGCCTGCCTCAAAGGGACCTGTCCCTGCTGGGTCCAGAGTCCACCTCACTCAGCACATCACCCTGTCCAGCTCTAGGCTCCATGTCCTGCAGGCACTGGCACGGTTGGGTTGCCTGCCCATGACCTTGGGAAGGGACAAGAGTGGTTTTAACAATCTAAACACACTCCTTCCTCGCCTGGAGATGCCTGACTGTTGAACGATTTGTATGCTCTGAGCACGTCACCTCCTTTCAGGAGACAGAGAGGCTGCCTGAAAAGTCATTTTTCAGCATTTGACACAAAGTCTCTTTTGCTCTCTAGCGAAGCCAGATAACTATCAGCAGCTGGGCCGATTAGAAAAAAAATATATACCGGGTACCAGGAAGCCAGGAAAATCGCGGAAGCCAGTTTGTCCTTACCTTCTGCAGAGGGGCAGCTGCACCTAACACTAGGCTCAGCTCTCCGAGCGAGGGTGTCCAGCTTCCTGGGGACATCTGAAGATGGAGGCACCAGCCTGGGCTGAAGGTGTGATAAGTGTCCTTGCTGTGGTGCAGTGTGACCCGGGACAAGTCACTTCCGCTTTGAACATCTGCCTCTCTGTGTCTGTCAAACAGACACCCCCAGCATTGTCATAAATTTTAGTTAAGGTCACACACAGAGTGGATACACAGCGCCTGGCAATGGAGAATAGCTCCAGAACCCTAGAGGACACCTCAGGAAATCCAGGGTCCCTTTGGTCAAGCTGTGGCTGTGAGGACAGACCTTGGGCTCTCTTGGTGACAGCTGACCTCTAGCTCATTCATTGTACCCAAAGATCTGGCAGAACCACCTGGCAGGAAGTCAGGACCCCAAGCCTAGCCTTTCCCCTGAGCCAGGAGGTTAGGTAGAGTCTGGGGGGTCAGGAGTGAACCCAGTTTCAAGGCCTTAGCGATGCTCCGCTTTCTCCAGTCTCCACACCTGGTCAGCCCATTGGTCTCTTGTTGCTAGGGACAGCTTCATCTGTGGGCCTCCCTTCCTCCAGCCTTGCTCCATTCTCCTCTAACCGATCTAAGTGCCTTCAGTCTCCTGCTTTAGACACATAGCACCATCCCCACCCTACTCCTGTGTTAGCTAAAGGATAAAAGCCCTTCACCTCACCTAGACTTCACTGGCTCCCCTCCCAACTTGCTTCTGCCACACTCTGGGGCCTCAACCAAGGTGCCCTTGGCTCTGAGGTTCTGAGCTCTGGTTCTTGCCTGAGGGCCCAGCACCTGCTGCTCCTTCCTGTAGGGGTAACCTTTCTTCTCCTCCCCATTAGCAGCGAACTCATCAGCACACTGGCTGTCACCTGTTCCTTGGCTTCCCTCTTTCCTGTGCTAGATCTGGACCCAGATCCCTACTGGGCTTTATGGGCCCCTGAATGTCCCACACTGTAGGACTTGGGGTATCCAGCTACCAGGTCCCCAACACCCAGGTGCCCGGTTTCAGTTTCCTGAGATTTCACACTAAAAGCCCCAGCACACGTGCTACTCACCACTGCCTGCATCGGGCACCGGCCTCGAGAAAGCCAGGAGGACTAGAGAGGCCTGGTGAGGGAGAGACTTGGTGAGAAGATGAAAATCAGAAAGAGGAAACCCACTCCAGAGAGACACAGGCATCAGGGGCCCAGAGGAGGCCCATCCACTGAGGACAGCCTTTGAAGGCAAGGCTTAGACGGTAGGGCAAACAGAAAGGGCTCCTTGGCCAGCAGCTTCTCTGGCTTTTCTAATTTTATTCAGTCTGACCTCCTGCCGCAGCAGGCTCCAGCCATCTGTATGCCCCCACACCTTTCCTCCGCTTTCATTACAAATGGCCTTCTTCTTCCTTGCTGGTCCCCTGGGCTCAGCCCCTACTGCCTTCTTTACCGCCCAGTCTTCCTTCAATTTGTGCAAAAATATGAATATGGAAGGCTGCATGCTCCCTGGGACACTGCCTGCTGTTGCTGTCTTGTGAAAATGCTAGAAAGACAAGACCTTTTTGACCCCGTCACCCAGGGCCTGCTTCTCACACCCAGATGTTCAAGAGAGAGTTCCGATAAATGAATGAAGTCAGTGGACTGCACTCTGCATTGTTCCAGAAAAGCTCATGTGCCATTTCCTATACAATTCTCACTAGCGCGAGATTGCCCAGACATAAACCAAAATGGAAGTCAGAGCATGGAGTGGGTAAGCAGAGGACTCTGGTTACACCTCTACCTCCACCCTTCTACACTATCCCCAGTAGGCGCTGAGCGTCACAGGTGCTCAGGTCGTGGTGGCCTGAGGGGGCCATTGTCCTCTCTGTTTTCTTAGCAGTCATAGACCAGGCTCCCAAAGACACTCGATGGGGAAGGTACTGATGGCAGTACCTGTGCTGTGTCAACCCTACACCAGGTCTGGTTCCCAGGGCCTTGTGGACACCACCAAAGATGCCCAGCAGCT
The DNA here is from genome assembly GCA_004025045.1 of Sigmodon hispidus. NCBI lineage: Eukaryota > Metazoa > Chordata > Mammalia > Rodentia > Cricetidae > Sigmodon > Sigmodon hispidus. Next base: position 84,602 of record PVIH01006802.1, on the reverse strand, counting down.
CTGACTAAGTCTCTCTCCCATCTTCTGCACGGGGAAACTGAAGTTCACGGATTGACAGGTCTCTTGGAGGAACCACAGGCAGACTGACATTCGGCTCAGTGTGCCACCCCTATCCATGGGCAGGAAAACCTGGGCCAGTCCCGACCAGTTGGGTTCTGTGGTAAGCTCAACCCGGCCTTATCCTCATTGCACAGAGGTGAGGGCCATGTCACTGGAGGCCAGCTGAGTCAGCAAATGGCAGAGATGCTCCCTTCTAGGCTTGCTGGTCCTTAAGCAAGAACTGGGTGTGGCCAAACCCCTGCCATCTGAAGCCAGGCTGAAGACAATATTGCCGAGGATGGGAGCCATTGGCAGGCCGAAAAAAGCATGGAAGACAGAAGCTGCCTGCTGGCTCTCAGGACAGGTAAGTGTCACTTGCTTGCCCTCAGGTAGGGCCACACCTTCCAAGAAGACCCACCCTAACCCTGCCCACCCTCATTTAGCTGCTGGACTGGGAATCACCTCCTGTCCCTGGAACAGATGCCAGGATTGCCAACAGATCTGAGCCTATGCACATGGGGCCGGCCAAAGGGAGCCCCAGACAGATGCCAAGTTCAAAGGGAATCACTGGGAAGCAGTGACAGTCAGGAGCTCGGCAGAAAAGGGCCCAGAGTGACAGGAAAAAAACAGGGCCAGATGGGCCCGGTCTCCCCCTGCCAGCCAGGCAGCCTCAGATCAGCTCAGCTTGGGCTGTCTGCTCCTGTGCCCCTGGCAAGGCCCTCACCAGGGCCCTTCCCTGCAGCCTGCAGATGCTATTTCCTCTACCTGGGACACACTGTATCTGCTTCATCCCAACTTCCCCGAGTCTGCAGCAAACTATCTCTGGACTTGCAACCTACTTGGAGTTTAGCCTCCGATTCTGTTGTTGTGAGCACAGCATCCACAGTTTGCAAGGCAGTTTTCACACCCACCATCCCCAGAGTCCCTCATGATAACCTCATGCCATGAGGACCACTCTTCTAACTGAATACATGCCATCCAGAAAGGACAAGTGACCAGCCATGGGCACACAGCAGACGGAGGTGGGGTTCTGAAACTTTCATTCTCCAAGGCCATGGCTCTGGCCCCTTGCAGAGGGCCTTGTACATAGTAATTGCTCACTAACAAATGAGTGAATGCATCAGGCAGCCGGTGTAGTTACTGATTTCATTTTCTTCCAGAATGTTCTACTACTGGGTTCCTAGCAGCCGTCAGCCCCCGTTCCCAGCTGCACCTTCTCTTCATGGAGGAGAAGGAGATAGGAATGCCATGCACTCTAACACTGGCCACTCCAATATGATGCCAGGTCTGGCCCCAGAGGCCCCAGCTTCTTCAGTGGACTTGCTGCAGTCCACCCAGGGTCCCCCACTCTATCCCCAATTACAAGTCATGATCAAAAGAACAAAGCTCCTTTGGGAGCACCCTGACTCCTTCTGGGAGATGGCATGATAGCAGCCATGTTTTACAAGCTCAAATCTGAGATAAGGCCAGCCAGCCGCCTGGCTCTGGAGAGATAAGCCGGTGCCTGCCTCCCTCCCAGGGTCTCACCAAACACCCACACCAAGGGAGAACATGGTGCAAGAGCTAAGGTCTGGTACAAGCCATTTCCAGCTCCAGTGGCTGGCGCTGCCACAGACAACATCATGGCAACTGCAGGAGGGAGGCTTGTGGGCCTCTGCAATGGCAGGAGAGACAGAAGCTTGGGCTCAGTAGGATGTCAGAGATTTCAGGAATGGTCAGGAACTCATCGTGTGCCCAAAGTGGTGCCAAGTACACACACACACACACACACACACACACACACACACACACACACACACCTCGCTCCGTACGCATGCATACATACATACAAGTACACACATAGCTAACCTTCCTCCCAATGGTCTGGGACAGGTACACTAACATCTCATTCCACAGTCGTGCACTAGGATTTGGAGAGTGGAAAGATACAGGATGCTGTGTGTCTGCTGGGGGCACAACTCTCTGGAAACAGATTGTAGCAGAGAAAAAGCTGTGTGCAGGGGCATTTTAGTGTGAGCAGAGGAAGAGCAGTGTGCAGGGACATTCTAGTGTGAGCAGAGGAAGAGCAGTGTGCAGGGGCATCCTAGTGTGAGCAGAGGAAGAGCAGTGTGCAGGGGCACTCTAGTGTGAGCAGAGGAAGAGCAGTATGCAGGGGCACTCTAGTGTGACCAGAGGAAGAGCAGGGTGTAGGGGCATTCTAGTGTGAGCAGAGGAAGAGCGGGGTGCAGGGACATCCTAGTGGTCTCCTGAGTTAGCAGCTAGGAGCTATGAAGGAGCAAAGTGGCCAGGGCTGGTCCCTCAGGGGACTATGGAACAGAGCTGAGGTTGCACAGGTGGTCTGAGAGGACTCTGATACCATCGATGAACCATGGTCAGGGGTCAGCTGTGGGCAGCTCTGAGACAAGGGCCTGTTCTGGATAGGGCTGAGGATGGCTGGCCATGGTTACCACTGTACCACCCAGATCACATGATCACCAGGAAAATTAGGTGTTAGCCAGGCATGCTAAGCTGTGGCTGAGCCAAGTGTTAGTATCTAAATTTAGCTTTTTGCTTGGGGAGAGAGAGAGGGAGAGAGAGGGGGGAGAGAGGAAGGAGGAGGGAGAGAGAGAGAGAGAGAGAGAGAGAGAGAGAGGAGAGAGAGAGAGAGAGAGAGAGAGATCTACTGTAATCTAAGACCAGAGGCTACTTAGGTCCGCTGGCCTAGCTCTGCAGGAGCCCTACTGTGTGGCCCTGAGCCTAAAGACTAGGTAGACCCCAATAGGACCCTTTCATGGATCTTGAGGTTACTTTCTCCAAGAAGCAGAGGAACTTGCCCAGGCTGAGCACTCATCAGCTGGATGAAACTCAGGGAACTGGACAATCTCTGCTGCCTCATCACATCACCCAGCAGAGGATGGCATGGGCATAGTCCTGTCAGGTCCCTGCTCTCCCTACCCCATGCTGACAATTTCCAAGAGGTTCTTAAATGTCACTGTTATCAATTTTCTTCTTTATTTTCTCTCCATGCATGGATTTCTATTTCCTTTGCCAGACTGTGCCAAAGCCCCAGGTCCCAGTGAGCACCAGGGCCCTCTCCACAGTGATCTGATCAAAGGTTGTATTTTACTGGCTTGCACCAACCCAAAAGCCATACTTCACCCATGATCCAACAGTAAACTATATTTCCAAGGTGGAGATGGAAATTCATGGTTTATATCTCACGGCTCAAGATCTAATCGCTGGGCAATATTTCACAGGTGGCCTCTCATCCCAGGTATCTTTTATAGCTGGGAGATCAGAGCAGTTTATCGTGGTTTCTTCTCCTCCATTTTTTTTTCAAATGTATTTCTATGTTCATAAAGAAAAAGTAAAATTCCACAAGCAAGGCACAACTTTGCAAGCAGGGATGTGGCTGCCAATCAGAGGTGGCATCTTTGTTGCGTGGTGACTTGCCTCCTTTGTGCCCACAGATTTCTTGGGACAGTCGGTGGAGGGTAAGGCTCCATTTGAATCTCAGCCTATGTCCAAGGAGAACTGCAATTTTTTTCATTTGTTTTATTTTTTAAGAGATTTATGTAAGTGCATATGTGTATGTGTGTACACACATGTGTGCAGGTGCTGGTGCCAGAGGAGGCCAGAGAAAGCACCAGATCCCATGGAGCTAGAGTTAAAGGTGGCAGTGGCCTGCCTAGTGTGGGTGTTGGGAGTGAAACGTGGGTCTCCAGCAAAAACAGTGGCTGCTCTTAGCCACTGAGCCATTTCTCAAGCACGTCCCTTACCCTCACTGTCCTCTTTCATTTGGTCATTTGTCCAATTAACAAATGTCCCTCATTCTCTCTAAGTGCTAAAAGCTGGACTTGGAACTAGTGATCTAGAATGTTCTGTCTGCCATTAACCGAATGTGTTACTCTATAACTTATACATCACATCCACAGACCCCAGCAAGAGGGGATGTGGAGGTGAAGCCTTGAGTAGGTGAAGTCATGTGATGGATTAGTGTCCCCGTAAAAGGAAGGCAAGAGCCTTCCAGCTCCTATCACTCTTCCTGTGAGGACTCAGAGTCAAGGCAGCCATCTGCAATTGAGAATGAGTCCTCATCAGGAGCTGAACTACAAGTGTCTGACCTTGAACATTACCCTCCAGAGCTGTGGGGAGTCAGTGTCTGCTCTGTGTGTACTGCTGGACTATGGCCATTGAGCCATCCCAGAGCCTACTGTGTAGTTTTGCTTTGGAAGCAGATGTGAAGCCAAAGGTCATGGGAAGGAACACAGAAGGATGACCTCGGGCCCTAGACCTCTGGGAAGCCCCCTCAACAAATGTGGGAATGGTGGTCTGAAGGACCAATAGATGTCACTGGATCATGAAAGGAGACAGAGAAATGTGAGGTTCTGAGACTGGCTGGAGCCTGTGAGTCCAGATAGGCAGGGCAGCTTGGCATGGCTGGAGGCAGCAGAGAGCCTCAGACATTAAATAGGACCTTAGGCTTGGCTCTGGAACTGGAGTTTCCTGGCTGGTTTTAGTTTCCCTGTCTGTAAAATGGGGCGACAGTGGGGCCTTTTATAGACTTTAGGCTCTGTTCCATAAATAAGAAAGTCCACCAAAGATGGAGGAAGGAGCATGGGACATTTTGTAAAGATCTTTTTTTAAAAAGATGTATTTATTTATTATGTGTACAGTATACAGAAGAGGGTACCAGATGTCATCATAGATGGTTGTGAGCCAACATGTGGTTGCTGGGAATTGAACTCAGGAACTCTGGAAGAGCAGTCAGTGCTCTCAACCTCTGAGCCATCTCTCCAGCCCCTATTTTGTAAAGATCTTGACGTCAGCTGGTGCAGGGGCATGATTCTCAGAAAACAGAAAAGGGACAGAGGTGCCGGGTTGGGGCAGCTATAGACATTTAAGAGAAGCAGGATGGAATCTGGCAGCTCTGGTCACAGAGGGAGAGATGGGAAGTGGGGAGGGTGGAAAGGAAGGAAGGAGGGAGGAGGAGAAGAGATGGAGATGGGAAGTCTATAAATCTAGTCCCCAATCACTTATTCATTCTCTGCCGGGACCTATTTACCTGCTCTCTGTTCCTTCATGTCCTCCCCTGGTCTTGGCATCTTTCCTAAGCCAATTCTGAGCCAAATAGTCTTAGAAGTATCACCCATTTTACAGGTGACCACATAGGCTCACTCATTTATGCCCCAAGTATCCTGCCTGGGATTAGAACCCATAGCCTACAATGAGGCACTACTGCCTTATTGAACCTCAAGAAGGCTATAAAACAGTGGTTCTCAACTTATGGGTCTTGACTCCTTTGGAGGTAGAATGGTCTTTCCACAGGGGTCACATATAGATATTTACATTACAATTCATAACAGTACAACATTACAGTTATGAAGTAGCAACAAAATAATCTAATGGCTGGGGGTCACCACATGAGGAACTGTGTTAAAGGGTCACAGCATTCAGAAGGTTGAGAATCATTGCTCTAAAGGATTTCTTATGTGGAGGAAAAAAACATGCCACACATTTCACACAGGGATAGATGGTAGCCAACTGGTCACATGAGGAGCTGGCTGTGGGAGGTTGTGTTTCTCTAACCCAGTTACTATTTCAAGAAGCACATAGGTGGGAATACTCCCATACACACACACACACACACACACACACACACACACACACACACACACTGAAGCTTGAACAGATGTTTGGGTGTGCATTCCTGAGGCTCAGAATCTTTTCATCTCTGGGTAACCACTTACACCCTCTTTGTAAGACAAGGACCCCATCAGTATGCCAGCCTATCAGCAGCCTATGGACGGCAGAGCCCCAACATGAATCTCATTTGAGGAGAATGATTAAAGGTTCAGCAAGATTAATTTACATGGAAAGATTAAAGCAAGCAAATCTCCCAGGCTAGGCTTAACCATGACCGAGATCAGGGACCTTGGGGACATTTCCTAATATTTGAAGAGAGTAGAGACACTGAGGAGGGGAGGTGGGAGAAGGGGAAGCTCAACATGGGGAGGGGAGAGCAAGCAGAGGGTGGGGGCAGAAAGGATGCTAAGAGTGAGATCGGATCATCCCTCATCATCTTTGAGATTCTGGCCGAGGCAGATGCTCACTAGATGTACTATAGCATGAACCTCATGGCTATTACACAATTGAATTAAAAAATTGTCTACTCAAAGTAACATAGCTGGTAAGAGTCGATGCCCCATTTATCTTAACCATGAGCCACCTTGTGACTGAGTGTCTGGACCCTTGGTCAGCAAACCTCAGCTCACCCCCTCTTCACTTTCCCCATCTCATCAAGCCAGAACTCAGTCACGTGACTTGTTTTATAAAGTCAATGGGATAGCATAGAGGAGTAAATGTTTTAAATATTCTTAGCAATGTAGCATTCTCCTGCCTTCTTCTGAGAGGAACATCATCTTCTTACAGACCCAGAACAGCCTGCAACCTTAAGCTCAGACAGCTGAATCCACAGTTTAGACATCCCACTGAAGCCCAGCTTCAGTCACTGCTCCTCACCTACAGTCAACTGGTGCTCTAAGAATACGTGAGAGTGTGTTAAGCTGCTGAGTTTAGGGCTAGCAGTCACAGTGACAGGGGTGACTGAATCTCACTGTCAGCTTTCCGACTCACCTCTGACCTCACTCCCACCGGTACTTGTGGCCAGATTCTCATCATTTCTAGAAAATTCTTTTGACTGTCATATATCTTATACATATACATTTATTTTTTGCCAGCTACCTTGAGAGGCCACCTACATAAAGCTTTGCCAGTTCCCAGCCATGGGCCTCTTTATACACAGTGAGTGAAAGGGAGACAGGTCCCAGATCTGAGAGAAAAATGATACTTCAAACTTCATGGCTTGAGATCTCACCACTTCATTTAATTATATGGAGCTGGCTTTTGGCCGTGGCAGCCATCTTTCAGTAACTCGGCAAAATGACGAACACCAAGGGAAAGAGGCGCGGCACTCGCTATATGTTGTCCTGGCCTTTTAGGAAACATGGAGTTGTTCCTTTGGGCACTTACATGTGAATCTATAAGAAGGGTGATATTGTAGACATCAAGGGAATGGGCACTGTTCAAAAAGGAATGCCTCATAAGTGTTATCATGGCAAAACCGAAGAGTCTACACTGTCGCCCAGCATGCCGTGGACATCATAGTAAACAAGCAAGTTAAGGGCAGGATTCTTGCCAAGAGAATCAATGTGCGGATCGAGCACATCAAGCACTCTAAGAGCAGGGACAGCTTCCTGAAGCGGGTGAAGAAGAACGACCAGAAGAAAAAGGAAGCCAAGGAGAGGGAACCTGGGTTCAGCTGAAGCGCAAGCCTGCCCCTCCCAGAGAAGCTCACTTTGTGAGGACTAACGAGAAGGAGCCTGAGCTGCTGGAGCCCACTCCATACGAATTCATGGCCTAGTGTACGAAAGAAATAAAGACTGGGACTGTAAAAAAAAAAAAATTATATGGAGCTGATTTTCTGAGCCAGAGTGTGGCATATCCAGGCAGCTTAGTTTCCCCTGAATGTCCCGATCAACAGAGAACTCTAGTGAGTTGTATGTGACATCCATCCATCTATCCATCCACCCATCTATTCATCCATCTATCCATGTATTATCTTTTCACCATTCATCTAACTACCAATCATTGATCCAGCTATCAACCCATTCATATTTCCATCTATCCACCGACTCTTTATATATACCTCTATCAACCCATCATACATTCATTCACAATTAACTGAGTCACCATTTATTTATCAGTCCTCTTATCTATCCATCCATCATTGATCTATCCATCCATTCAATCACTTACCCAACTATCTATCCATCTTTACATCCACTCATCCATCTACTCAATCATACACATTTATCTATGCCTCCATCTATCCTCTCATCCTTACCTGTCCAGTACTTATCTATCTACTCCCCAATCTATCCATCTGTCCATTGTGTATTCTCTTATTTATTTATCTTGCCATCTACCCTGTCTATTCTCTGATCCATCCATCCATCCATTGGTGATGACTAAGACAGTATAGATAGATGTTCAGACTCAGGAGTCTCATAGAAGAGAGGAAGTCTCAGGTACAAAGGAGAGCCTGTCTGAGGCACACAGGACTCAGGAACAGCAGGAGGAGATAACCCTTGAAAGACACATTCCATAAGATAGGAACTTCCCATTTTCTGGTCCAGAATCTTTGTCTTCCAGACACTCTAGGTTTTGCTTCAACAAACAGAAGACTCAGACCCTATAACCAAGGATTCCTGTCATGGAATATCTGCAGACCTGCATCTCAGTCTAGCTTTGGAATGTTCTAGCTGGGCAATGTTGGGCAAGTTTTTTAACTCTGAATCCACTTTCTTCAAGCTTAGCCAAACTCACCAGATAGTGAACTCAGCCCATCCCTACTCAGTGGATGACAGCAATTCCACTGGGATGAGAAACAACTTAGCAAAGGACCCACAAGTGCCTAGGCCCAGGAACTTGGCCCCATGGAACCAAAGCTAATGGCAGGTTCTCCACAGTCTGCAGGGATGAGAGTAGGGTGACCATTCCTAGAGAAGGTCTCCTCCAGCCGGCCATCACTGCTATCTCTGTACAATTAGTACAGAAAGAAGAAAGTGGCACAGGCTAAATTACCTGTCCTCAGCTGGTGGAACCATCTTGGAGGGTTCTGGAAACCTGGCGAAGTGAAGTCTTGCTGGAGGAAGTGTGTTAGTGGGGGTAAGGGTACCCCTGAGGGTTGTTCCTGTTTCTAATGCCCTTCTTCCTCTCTGCTGCCCACCCACCATGAAGTGAGCAGCTTCCTTTCCACACACTCCCACCACCATTATATCCAGCCCTGTCAGGGGCCCACAAACACAGAACCATAAGGCCACAGACTAAACCCCATCAAGCCATTTGCAAACCAAATCCCCCTTCTTCACACCATTTCTGCAAAGTTTTTGGTCATGGAGACCAATGTTGGAATGGTCCATGGGTGAAGGAGATTAGTCATCAGGGACTTGAATCTTGGGGGTGCTGGGTGAGTTCTGGGAGTCCTAAGGATCCCTCTGTCTGGCTACTCATGCTTATTATTTTGTTATTCATAGTAACTAGCTGTGGCCTTATACTGATTTGTGATGTAGGCATGAAGATAGGGCCAGCTTGCAAATGCTCCCAGCCATTAGGCACTTAGCCTGTTCTGGACCCTCCCCCCCACACACACACACTAGGACAGCCCCTCCCACTTTCCTGGATCAGACAGGCAGTGCCTCTGGCAGGTTCCAGCAGCAAGTTTTCCATTACGTTTCCCTTGGAAGCCCAGGTTAGCCCCTGTACCTGCAGGCAGATAACTAGAACTCAGCCTGGCTCATGTCTGTCTTCACATCAAAGCTCTCACTGAACATACACGGCGGCGGCACTTCTGTGGGGAAGGACCACAGAGGCCACAGCGGGCAGCAGCACCTCTCTGGGCTCTGGGGAGGGGAATCCACTCCCTGACAGACACCTCCCTCCCACCATAGCCTAAGCTTGAGGCCAGAGCTCAGATTAGACACCTGTTGGGCCATCACAAGACTCTCAGAAGTCACCTCTGCCACCTGCCGGCCTCCTTGACAGATGGAGTCCTCCGTGTGGCTCTGACAGGACCGGGTGACCGATGGGCTGTCCTCGCTCCATGCTCAGTGGCATCTCCCCACTGAGGCTGCCTCTTTTCCTTGCCAAGTCCCCCTCCCTTCCCCTCAAATCGAGAGACGCTGTGATTTAATATTAATATTTATTCATGTACTCAATTCTTTCCCTGTTAAATAATTTCTCAGCTGTCGGAGGCTTCTGAAGGCTAATTTAAAACAGGTGTCACAGTTATCTAACTTATGCCCTCCAAGGCTCAAAGAGAAGGGGCGGGAACAGGCATCCCTGAGCTTAGAGCCCTCTGCTCCCTCTGTGCCAGGGTCTAGATGCCCTGTCACTTGGGGGCCAAGTCTCCAGGGTTGGAAACAAGGGGGGCGGGTACAAGGGGTGACCCAAGGGTAACATCAATGGAGCTGAGGTTACAGCAAAGAATGATGAAAAAAATAGGAAGAGGTGCCCCCACATCCTTTAATTCAGGCTAGCCTCGAACACCCCACCCTCCTGTCTCAGCTCCCAGAGTACACCTGGCTGAGTTCTCTGTAAGTGTCAGCAGGAGCCTATTGAAGCAGCCCTTATCCCCTGAGCCCAGATGAGGGAAACTAAGGAAAACTGAACAAGTCCTTCAATAGGAGGAAGGGGACTGGGCCCCAAGACAGGCATTTGGTTGAAATCTTGGTCCCTTCTTGGGGAAAAGGACCTTCAGTAAGCTTCCATTTTCTCAGTTATAAGTGGGGAAAGTGCATTTAGGAGTGACCTGAAGGACCAGCGAGTCCCGGGCTCCATGATTCTGGAACTGCCTCCTCTGGGGGAGGGCCCTGTGGCCTTGCACATAGTAGATGTTCTCTCTCTCTCTCTCTCTCTCTCTCTCTCTCTCTCTCTCTCTCTCTCTCCCTCCCTCCCTCCCTCCCTCTCTCTCCATTCTTCTCTCCTTCCAATTTCTTTTTCCTTCCCTACAACCTCACACTTCAAGGTCATAGATCACTCTCCTGATTGAAATCCAAGCCTCCACACAGCACCGATAAGAGAGCGTGTGAAGCACAGAAGCCACCCCACCCCCTTCTTTGCCAGCCCACAGTCATGCTGGTGGCTATCAGTGGTTGTTGGGGGGGGGCTTCTTGGTTTTTATGATTCTTACCCCCCTTCTGAGCCTCCCCGACTATCCCAGTAGCTCACTGAAGTGGCTGTGTTCCCTGCTGGTCCAATCCCCAAGTCTCCAGTCGCCCTTGATCTAAAGGGTTCTGCCTGCCTAAGCAGGGTACCCATCATTCCTAGTGCCACACAAACCAATGAGGTGTAGGCATGTCACCAAGCACATTGGAAAGCTTGGGCTAAGAGGGCAAAGCAAGGCTGGGGAAAACCCACCAAGGTCAATGTGCCAAGGAAAAGCATACTCCATTTCCCGTGGACATATGTGCATACCACAGTGCTTAGGAGCCATTGTGGGACCCTGTGAACACTCCCCTTGGTCATCTCTGGGTGAAAACCAAACCCCAAGGCCCAGATGCCTAACCCTAGGCTTTCTTGAAGGTGTCTATCACTGCATTATTTCATTAGGGTTGGTTCCGACTCTGTTCCTCAAGGCCACTAGAGTTTCTACAATCATTTTTTTTTTTTTTTTTCTGACAGAGGAATCTGTCACCAAAGTTCTTCTGTAAGCCAGTTTCCAGGCTCAAACATGTGTTCCCAGAACAGCTGGGCAGACATCACTGAGACAATCACGTTCTCAGCACAGACTTGGGGAGTAAGCACACCACTCGGCTTATGCACCTGCTAAAGAGAAGCTATATCATGGCCACCCTGTTTTCTTCCAGTGTCTATGATAAAATACCCCTGACAGAAATCAGCTTAGAGGGGAGAAGGTTTCTTCCCACTCATGATTCCAGGTTGTAATCCATTTCGGGGAAGTTGAGGAAGGAGCATGAAGCAGCCAGTCACATCACATCACAATCAAAAGCAGGGAGAATGGGCGCACACATGCTCCTCTTAGCTACCTTTCTTCATTCCTATACAGGCCAGGTACCACACCCTCTTTCAGACTGGACCTTCCCACATCAATTAAGGCTACCAAGACAGTTCCCCCATAGACATGGCCACATGCTTCTTCAGTAGGAGTCTCTTCTCAGGCTATCGTAGGATGAGTCAAGTTGACAGTTAGTACTAGCCACACTGCCACTATACTTGGGAGAGCCTGGACAACTAGAGGAAGTGCTGGGATGAAAGCCTGCAGGGCTCTATAAGCCCAGGGTGTGACTACAGACATCGAAGGAAATGTTGCAGAAGTCTGTTAGCTGGCTGTTGGAGTCCCAGGGAGGCCCCTAAAGCTGTCTTGGTTGACAATGACTTAGAACACTATCTCCTTGGGGACCTGTTGGGCCTGAGCATCTTCTCACCCTTGGAAGGAAGACAAGACCAGACTTGACATGGTGAAGTGCTGGGGCAATGCTGATGGGACAAGGTGGCAACCTGTCACCTGTCACCTGTCACTCTACACAGTGGCGGAAGAAGGGCCCCAGTGTGTTCTTTCTGATCTAGGTCTCATGCATCAGACCCACCTTGAGCTGAGGAGAAGTAAGCCATCTTCTTCTTATCTGGTTTGAGTCTGAACCTCACAGATACAATATTTTTATGTGGGTATTCACCAGCCAAGGGCAGGTCCTGTGGAGGCTGACCTACCCCAGAAAGGATTCCTATATACCAGGCTGATTTGGGGCAAACTTAGTAACCACCATGAATGCTTGGAAGTTGCTGGGCCTCTGGTGTATGGCAGAGTATGGAAGAATGGGGGCATAGGAACCAGAGTGAAAATGCAGGACCAGTGTGCAGCTGATGTGTGTCTCGCTTCCTTCCTGGAGGAAGAAGATGGCACCAGGGAGGCTGAATGGCTTTGCCAGCAAGCAATCCCTTCCAGGAAGACACAGGAGTGTCAACTCTGTGGGACTGGGGGAAGAGGAGGTGGCCGGGACATGTCTACCCTTTAAACAGCCTTTTGCAGACACACGACTTAGGGAGTGATGTCTGTCCATACATTCACATCTGTCCTGATCTTGTTTTCTTTTATTTATTTTAAAAAACTTTCCTGTATCTATCATTGCTTCCTCTCCTCTCAGTCCTCCCTCAGCATCCCCCCCACCACCCCCACACCCCCATCCCCGTTCCTTCTCTAAGGAGGGTAAGGAATCCCACCACGGTGAGTCAGTTCAGTCCGGCATATGCAGTAGGGGCAGGTCCGAGTCCCTCCTCCCAGTATCAAAGCTGAGTTAGATGTTCCTCTATAGAGAATGGGCTCTGAGATGTCAGTTCATGCACCAGGAATATACTCTGATCTTACTGCTAGAGGCTCCACCAACTGCCCACGCCATTTGACTGCCGTGTCCTGATCTTTCAAACGTAGATATTTCCCACTTCAAAGCACCCAGCTCCTCAGCAGTGGCAGGAGGGCCTTAATGAAGCATGAAGGTTTGGGACTAGATAGAAAGAGGACTAACCATCCATCTGTGAAGACGCTAAGCACTGGTGGTAAAGAAGAGGAGTTGGGGGGAGGTGGGGCCTCAGGGCACGGGCTCTCTGATGACACCAAGGGACCAGAGCTGTTTAGAGTAGAAGCCCTGTGCCACATGTCAGCTCAGGCGAACAGCACAGGTGATGTGTGATTCTTGCAGAGAGGAAATGGGATGCATAGAGCAATAGACACACTGACTCCAGAAAGGCCTCAGGTCACATTGAACGATGCCAGATTTGTCACCATAGAATTCTAGTCGGGTCAGGGGAGTTTATAGATCTGTGCCCACACAGGGTTGAATCTGAAATGCATTATACTAAGAGAAATAAGTCAGGTCCCCAAGACACAGACGGCCTGGTTCTATAGAAATTCTAGAGAAAAACTGAATGTCAGAGACAGGAGCAACTCTGTTGCCACCTGAGCCCGGGGTGAGGTGAAGGTACAATTGAAGGCAAAGAATCTTTAAAAGAAATTATGTGTGCATGTATGATGCATATATGTGAGGGTAGGTACATGCATGTTATGGCGCATGTGTGGAGGTCAGAGGAACAACCTACTATTGTGTTTCAGGGAGGGTCATTAGCTGTTACCACTAGAATAAGAGAAAGAATAAATGCTGGGCACACAGGAACACGCATGTGCGTGAACACACACACACACACACACACACACACACACTGCTTGTCATACACAGAGTGCACGTCTGAAATGAATTCAGTCAAAGCAGTGCTGAGCCCTCAGCTCTGTCCCCTTGCAAGCTGGGTCCTTGGAGAAGTCACATCCTCTCTATGAGTTTTAATGGCTTGTGACCAAAGTGAGTCCCTCAGATCTGTACACTAAGCCCCAATCCCCAGGGAGACCACACCTGGAGTCAGAGCATTAGTGAGGTCGTGAGGGTGGAGCCCCATTTGATAAAGCTGGTGCCCTTACAAGAAGAAGAAGACTTTTCCTTGTCTTTCTCACCACCTCTCACTTCCTGTCTCTGTCTCTCTCTATCTCTCTGTCTCTCTGTCTGTCTCTCTCTCATACACACACACACACACACACACACACACACACACACACACACAGAGAGAGAGAGAGAGAGAGAGAGAGAGAGAGATATTGAGAACCACAGAATTGACCTGCCGTGTGAAGGTATCCGAGAGACTGGTTGAGACAAGCCAAGTTCTCGTTTCCGCTGTGCTACTGTGAGGTGAAATACACCTGTGACTCTCTCCAGGAATAATCAATGCTTAATAAACTTTAATTAATGCAAAGTGTAAGGTAGCTCCTTCTAGCTCAGGTAACAGGAAACCCCAACAGGGGTTTGACAATGTCTTAAACGATGCTGAAAATTACCTTACATCAGCACTTCTGAGCTCTGGAAACTTTGGGGCTGATTTATTCACTAGCCCAGGCCCTCCTCAAAGTTCCTGTCTTGTCCGTCATTGTTTCCTGCCTCCCTCTGCCCATAAGTCTAGCTCTCCTCAGAGCTGCAAGATGGCTGCTGTGATTCCAGCCATCAACTGGACACAGCAGAAACAACTCAGTCCAGTGAAGAGGGGCCAGTTCCATCCAGGCGTCTCCGTTAGCTCCCCTGCAGAAATCCTGCCATTGGTTAGAACTGTGTCCTATGCTCATGCTGCAACCAATCACTGACAGAAGAAATTGTCTTAGCCTTTGGCCAATCACAGCTAAGTCCTGGGAGCTGGGAGTGGTCCCTGTGGGGCCTGACTTTGATTACAGATGGAGTCCATTGATTCTGAGGTGGTTCTAGGAAAGATGGGGAGACTTGGCTCCCTAAACTTCTCAGCTAGAACCTCCGTTTCATTTCCCATATCACTGCCCTGACCCATGCTCCCACACACAGCCTTCTCCAACAGGCCCTTCCTTTTCTTGCTTGTTCCCTGCCTCCAGCCTGCATCCATTTCTGCCCTATCACCTGCATTCCTGATGGTCCCGACCGACTCTGGCCTCCCTGCTCTCTGAACCCAAGAACACAGGTTGATCAAAGAACTTCTAATCTGCAGGCCCTGAGAACCACAGACAGATGATGGAAGACCATCAAGACCAACCAGAAAAGACCAACAAGATCACCTCAGCCTTCGAAAGGACTGCCACAGCTGGGGGGGCGGGGCTAGAGAGATGGCTCAGAGGTTGGGCGCACTGACTGTTCTTCCAGGGGTCCTGGGTTCGATTTCCAGCAACCACTTGGTGGCTCATAGCCATCTGTGATGGCATCTGGTGCCTTCTTCTGTGGACTGTATACATAATGAATAAATAAATCTTAGAGAAGAAGAAAGGAAGGAAGGAAGAAAGGGCTGCCATGGTAGGTCCACAAAGGATGGGCTCTGGAGCCCGGCAATCAGGGGTTCAAACACTGTCCGGGACATTTGCTGTGGGGTTAGGGGGTGGGTGGGGTGAGGAGCTGCCCTATGGGGGTGCTGGGACCTGAGCCTGAGTCCTCTGCAAGAACCCCTGATGGTCCCCATAGTGGCTATTTTTATACCTATTGAGTCACACAGTCACACACACACCCTGGCCCCAGGTGAGTGCATTTTGTGGGAGCTGCAGATCTGCCTTGTTCCACACTGGCAGAAGCTATACTGACTAGGCGTCTTTGAGATACTATAGCCCCACCCCTCAGCAGGACATCCGGCCCTGGCTCTACCTTCCCTCATGGACCCCTCTCTTGCTCTCCACCAGTGTGTCCTTTGGCTCAGGAAAGGACCCTCGAGGCTGCATCTCACCCATTGCTGGGACTCAACACTGATAAAGCCACCAGCAGCAGTTCCCAGCTCCAGCTCCTACACCACCCCTCCCCAGCTTCCATAATTCTCACACTTGCAGGTCTGACTGTGTTCCCCCAATGCCTCAGCGCCTGGATTACCAGCTACAATTCTACTTCTGTCTGGAACTCCACTTGGAAAATTATTCCCAACGAACACACTATTCCCACGCAGCACACAGCACTTGAACCACAGCTCATCTTGTATCTGTTTATTTTGAGACAGGATTTCATGTAGTGGCCTCATGACGTAGCCGAGGATGACTTTGAACTTTGGACCCTCCTGCCTTCAGCTCTGATGCTAGGATTACAGGTGTGCCCCCCTATACTCTTATTTATGTATGCTGGGGACCAAACCTGGGGCCTCACGCATGCTCACCAACAACTCTACCCACTGAGCCATAGCCACAGCCATGAGATCCATTTTGTTGTATTTGGAGACAGGAGTTTCACTCCATAGCCCATGTTGGCCTCAAACTTTCGAACATGCTCCTGTCTTGAGACAACAGGCATGTGCCCCATACCTATATTTTTTCCTTCCTGTATTTTTTGTTTCCCAGTCAGTGGACAGACCCATCCTGGTATGCAGGGAACACGTGTGCTAGTGGATGCTGCTGACAGTGGTCTCTGAGGACAGTGAGCCTTCTTGATGATTCTCTCTACCCTGGCCTGATTTAGGGTCAGGCTAACACAACTGCTCCACAGATGGACTCTGTTTCCAGTCCTACCTGAGGGGACCTCAGCCTGGGGCCTCCATCAGGCCACTGTGATCCTTCATGGATCCCAAACCTCCAGGGAAGGGGGATCGTGAATTGCTGAGCAAACAGTAGTTTCCCGTAGCCACCTTGGCTCATTAAATATTAACACTGTCCATTGGCAAGTGCATCGTGAATGCATGTGCAGCTTCTGGGTGAGCGCCGTGCCCTTGACTGCAAACCAGAGAGCCTATCAACACTCAGCTCCCTTCCTGGCTTGCCTCTCCATCTTGTTCTCTTAACTACCAGCCCCATCCACTCCGCAGCTAGCCCAGAGCCTAGGTTTCTTCAGTGGCACTTGTGAATCCTAGCCTGTTATAAGCTGGTGACCAGTCCTGTTTTGGGGTTCTCATCTGTGAATGGTCAGAATCCACACCATGATATCAACCTGAGAAAGGGTTCCCTGTAGAAAGGTGTGGCACCTCATGTACGGACCCTGACAGGTGGTCACTCTATTTCAGCCCAGCGTCACTCCTCATGTACTTGGGGACTAGGGACAGTGTCAGGACAGGGAACTGGACATTAAGCCATTGGCTCTGCTGGAGTCATCAGCTGCAGTGACATCTGAGGACCCAGAAGTCCAGCTCTGGACCTACTGTTCCAGTCTTAGTGATCCTTGTCCAAGAGACGACTGTCCTGGGCACAGGCCTAGGGTGAGAGCCAGACCATACTTTGATGCTACTACGGGTCTATTTAAGCAACACTACACATGGGCTTCAGGCCAAGTGTGTGAGCAGCTGGGTACTGACTTAAGAGCAGCCATCGATCAAGCCAAGAGCCTTCCTGGGCAGTTTTCAGGAATGAGAGGTGAGTTAATGGCAGTGTTTAAGGGTTATTATATGTGAGTTAACAGCCTTGTGGACTCCTCTGGCCATGGAGGGATATGGAGGATGATTGCTAGCAGTGGCCAAGACCCTCCCCAGAGTTCAGCCATTTGCAGTGCTTTGACAGTTCCTGACATCCGCATGCATGCCAAGGCAGCTAGAGAAACCCATCTCAGTCTGAAAGCATTTGGACCATGACCCTAAGCCAGCCATCTCCTCCCATCAACTCACAAAGATCTACGAAGTCTAATATTAAAAATGGATCTCCAGGAGGAGACTGGAGAATGGGCCCCGTCAGTACCATGCTTGCCAGGCAAGCATGAAGACCCTAGTGGGTCCCGGTGACTGCGGTGGCACACATCTGTAATCATAGCCTTGGGGAGACAGGTTGGAGCTCAATGACTGCCAAGTCTGCCCAATGCAATGAGTGCCAGGCTCAGTGACAGACCCTGTTTCAACATGTTAAGTTGGAAAATGATAGAGAAATAGTCAACATCAACCATGTGAGTGCATGCACGCGCGCGCGCACGCGCGCGCACACACACACACACACACACACACACACACATGTCTTACAAGATAGGGATTTGTGTCTTATTGGGAGTATGGAGAAACACAAGGGGCCCACTAGGGCACTGGCCCTGGGATCCATATTTTAGGGTGGCCCCTGGGAACATGTGAGCCTCATCAAAGCCCCTCTTGCTGTGGTGGATAGCGCAGGCTCTTCTGGGTCAGCAGGGAAGGCAGAACCAAGGTGACCTGTGTCCCCCAGACCATGAAGGTGGAGGTACCAAGGGAGGCTCTTGGATAAATGAGAAGTAGGATCCTTTCCCCCAAGGAGCCAGCTAGTGAACTGTGGAGTCATGGTTAGCTTAGAAAACACTGTCCCTGACAGGCCGATGGGCAGGCAGTATTCATCATCTCAGCCGCCATTCCAACATAGTTCCAACCAGGCACAGGCAAGCAGAACTATCTCCACTTCTTCCCACCTGCTGTCTGTTTCCAGCCTCTGTCTGTCTCCCGCTCTGTGTGGCCAGGCCAGTGATGCACCATGTGTGAGCATCAGCAAGACTTGGAGGAGACAGTGCAAAGTCACCAAGTTCCTTCCCCAGGCATCCCCTAGAGCTACCCTGGGCCTGTCACTGTAGTCAGAAGTTTCTGGCTTGGACTCTGGGCTTCCCCTACTTCTTGGCTTGCTGCCACCTGTACCAAGCATCTCCCAGCCAGTGTGGTGTCCTCCAGGGAGCCCTTGATTGGCTATTGATCCTCAGTGATCATGCATGAGGACTTTTGGCTACATTTGCTTTATTCATTCTTTCTACAGGCAACCAGGGCATCACAGCCTGACTCCTTCCATGCCCTGGGTGCTTGATAGATCATCAAGACAGTCCCAGTAGCCACTGCCTGTGAGCCTCTCCCATGCACCAGGCTGGGAGCCCCACACTGCACAGACATCATCTCACTCTGTCCGGCAGCCCTGCCGCCAGCTATCTTTAGCTCATTTATAGAGACTCGGAGACGCTGATGGGGCAAAGTGATGCCCAAGGTCACTGGACTGCCTGTCTGCGCCAGCACTTCAGGCCAGAAGAACTTCAAAGCCTGCTGCATCCTTTCCTGTGAGGCCCGCAGTCTCAGAAGGCAGACTGGGGGAGGGGGAAGTAGAGAGAAGCAGCATTTTCTGTAATAGTTGTGCCCCAGGTATTCAAGTTCAGAGATCTCAGAAAGTTGTTCTGTACAGTGAATAAGAGAAATATATGGGTGTAAAGGGGGAAATAGAAACTATGTAAGGCTTTGACATGGGCTGAACTTGGTGACCCGGATTCCTGAAGCCCTGACACCCCCAGGACCCCAAAATGTGAGGGCACCTGGACACAGGCACTTAATAAGGAATTAAATGAAAATGAGGCCACTAACTTTGGCTTGAATCCAGAGGGCTGTTGTTGCTTTTAACACATGGAGAAAATGTGAACAGACAAAACAGAAGACATTGGCGGACAGGCCATGCACCAGCCATGGAGAAGAGCCACAGAAGAAACCATCCCTGCCCACACCTTGATCTTGAACTTCCAATATCTAGATCTGCGGAAAGAAATTCACTTCTGTTTTTTAAGTTTGCCTTTGGTGTTTTATAATGACAGCTCTGGAAACTAATGTGGGGAGCCCTGTTGCAATAAATATCCTGAATATATAAAAAGTTCTTGGAGACAAATAAGAAGCTAACCATGAAACACAGGCAAAGAATAGGAAATAAATTCACCAAAGAGAAACACAAATGATATTTGCATAGGAAAAAGTGTTCATTCTCACATAGGATAAATATCAACACACCAGGGTAACATAGTAACCAAGAAGTAAGAGGAAGACCCTGAGGTTCTGCTGTCTCCTCCAGATTCCTGGAAGCCTTCTCACAAAGCCCTGACTCTTAAAGGTGCCACCACCTACCCAGGGAATCCTGGCCAGAGACTAAGCCTTAAGGGTTTCATGGAATGCTCATCTGGACCAGAATCCTCTCCTGGGAACCTAGGTGAAACCTGAGACTTTTTATTACTAAAACCTTGGGCAGGATACTTGCCTCCTCTGTACCTCGGTTCCACAGCTGTAAAAGGCACAGTAACCACCTGTGACAGAGCTATAGTTCTCTGTTACTGTAGCTAGGAGACAGTCTTGTTCTGGCACTGTTCCGGTTTTCTGCTGGCCAAAGGCACCTTGGGCAGGAAATCGTTTGTCTGACTTACACATCTAGGTCACAGCCCATTTAGGGAAGTCAAGGCAGGAAGCTGAACATAAGTCTGCTTGTTCTGCCATATAGCATTGAAGAAAGGATTCACTCACAGCCTAGGAAGAGCAACAGGGGCCATGGAGGATGCTGCCAACGGGCTCCATCAGGCTTGTGTTTGGTTAGTTTTCTTATACATCTCAGAACAACCTTCCCAGGGAACGGTACCACTGATGGTAGGCTGGGGCCGCTTGTATCAATTATCAATCTAGACACCACCTGCCTCCCAGACATATCCATAGGCCAACCTAATCTGCACAATCCCTCAACAGAGACTCTTGTCTGGAACTTAGGCTGTGCCAAGTTGACTATTAAAGCCAACTAGAGCAGCAGGTTTTCCTTTCCTAGGTTTCTGTTTGTTTTAAGTTAAGCATTTCTGCAAATCAGCTGAGTTTGGATCTGATGTGAGTGACAGCTAGAACAAGGTGACACTTTTCATAATGGCCAGTTTCCAGATCCTAAGAGCCAAGCTTGGTATGAAGACCATGAGCACTTTACCTGGGTGAGACACTCTCTCACCGTGCCCTTGGGAACAAGGTGGTGCAGGGGGAATTTGCCTATACGCTCAAAGTTGGTGGCACGCACAGATACTACTGTGGAAAAATGAGGACAGAGCAGATCTCAAACTCAGACATAGACTCAGCTTTCCATCCACTATTGCAGAACCAGGGCAGCTGCCTAAAACATACCTTTACAGTGGTCCTGCATCTGAAAAATCTACTCCAAACCCAGTCTGATGCCACATAGAAGACGCTACCCACACAGAGCTGTGAAGCAAAGGTTTATATGCAGACCCATACCCTCACACAGCTCACCACCCCCAGGCCTCCCACCTCACTCACTTCTGCATTGTTGCCCATTGTTAGTGCTGAGACCCTAGCAATAGCACCCAAATCAACGCCATTTCCTGAGCTCCTACTGTGCACACAGTATTTAGCTGGGCTGTCTTTGTAGTGACTTCACAGGTGGGTCCTATGACTTCCCCTGTGACTTCTGCAGAGCAGGAAACAAGCAGCAAGCATGGATGACTTGTCCAGAGTCAGCAGTTAGGAACCAGCAGAGCAGAACTCACATGCTCTGACCCCAGGTTGCAGCCTCTGTCCCCAACCCCCTGGGAACCTCTTCAGCTCAGAAGTCACCACAGACTAATGGGACCTAATAGCTTCACCATTTAAGGATCCTACATGCCTAGCTTCAACTTATTCTGCATTCAGCTCCAGGCCTCCTCCCAGTGACACACTACACACACACACACACACACACACACACACACACACACACACACACACCACCTTTGGCCTTCTAGGACACAGTTGGGACTCCTCCAAAGCCAAAGACTCTGCTGGGGTTCATCTCTTATCTTCAAAACCTTCCTTCATGTCCTCTTCTCTCCCTTTGTCCTAGCCTGGGAATTGAGTGTTCTTTCATAGCCTCAGCTAGCTACTGCATCTAGAAACGAGAATGGATGCTTGCTGAATATTTGCATTCCAGGCACTGTGCTATTCCTGTCACACAGCAGCAAGCCCTGTAAGGAGTCCTCTTTAGAAGATGAGCAATCTGAAGCTCAGAGAGGTTAAGTGAGCATGCTCAGGGTCACACAGCTCCAGAGGGGAAGCTGGGATTCATGCCTGGGTTTGTTTTATCTGTTCTATTCAAATCAATGTTTACCGGACACTGGCCTCCTCTGCAGTCACTGCCCCAGGAGCCCCATGAGTGTGGACTGGAGATCAGCTGCTTAAAATCTTCTCTCCTGGCTTTTCCTCCCTGTTGCAAAGCTCTTTTATCTTTTAAGGCTCTGTCTCTCCACTCTCATCCTGAGAACAGGCACATGGCTTTTCTGGTCTCCTGTGATGTCTCTGTGAGCAGCTGTACTCAATAAGCCCAGGAAATGGCTCCGAGGAAGGTGAATGGGACTCCTAGCATAGTTTGGGGAGTGGAACGGGTGTCCCAGGTCCAGAGAAGAGTGTGTAGCAGAGGTGGAAGGTTCTACAGGGTTGGCATTCGCTATAGTCCATCCCTAAACTTTTCTCACGGCTCCAGGAGTTACCTCCTCTGGGGACGAATATACATCAAGCAGCACCTTCTGTATGCAATGGCTATTCTGCAGCAACTGCTGTATACAGTGGTCCCTCTGTAGCTGCTGGCTCTCCTTTCTCTCTGGAGCCCAGTAGGTACTGTGGGGTCTTGGAGATTCTGGGTGGAGAAGGGCAGCCATGTTGAGAATGGAAGACAATATGGGGAGGGGCAGCTTTTCTTTCCTTTCCCAGACTCCTGAAATGGAGGCATTCCCATATCTCCAGTGGAAGGCTAGGAGATCAAACCCTTGCAGAACCATAGGTCAGAGGCGCCCATGGTTGTTCCCAGCAACTTACAATCCTCACCTAGTGGCCATGGTGTAGGAAAACACTAGCCACAGTCACCTTTTATTCTGTCCAAATTCATCTGGTTCCCAGAACAACTGCTTCTCTAGGGAACCTTGCTTACAACACCTCTAGTGTCTCAGTCTTGGTATCCATATCTGCCCAGCATGCCATGGCTGATAGAAATGGCCTGCCAGTCCCACAGTGACTCCACACAGAGCCAGAAGGTTGAAGTATAGAATAAAAAGCCATTGCTCCTGTCCCCCTGGGTGGTGACTGATGTGATTTCAACTGGAACGCCCGCTGTCAACCATAGTGAGCATGCTCGGAGCTAGCACTGCTGTGCATTCTATCACTTAGACCAGTGGTTCTTGACCTTCCTAACACTGCAACCCTTTAATACAGTTCCTCCTGTATGGTACATTATCTTGTTGGTACTTCATAACTATAATCTGCTACCATTATGAATCACAATGCAAATATTTGATTCTTGGCCCCTGGGTTGAGAATCACTGTCTTAGACCAACCTATACCCCTTAATGAGCCCCAGCAAGAAGAAGGGAGGCCAGGATTCAGGATTCCCTTCTCTCTCTCTCTCTCTCTCTCTCTCTCTCTCTCTCTCTCTCTCTCTCTCTCTCAGACAGACACAGGTAGACAGACAGACAGACAAACAGACACGCACACACACACACACACACACACACACACACACACACACACATACACGCCCCTGTCCAGGGAGTCACTTTTCTCCAGGAAGCCAATCCACCCCTGAGTCTAACAGCAATGTCCTCTACTGAGCATTGAACAGTGAGTGATCCCTTCTGTGTGCTGAGCACTGTCCTGGGTTTGTGGCTTGGATCTTCAAAGGCCTTCCAAAGGCTCCGGTTTTGAACACTTAGTCTCTAGACAGTGGGGATGACTCGGGAGGCTATGAAACGTTTAAGAGGGCCTGGCTGGAGGAAGTGGCCACCAGGAGCCCTTAGAAAGTGATGCCAGGCTCTGGAGCCTCCTTGGCACTCTGTGTTCTAGTTACCCATGATGGGAACAGTCTTCACCAGGCATAGACTAAGCTGTCCCATCAGACTTTCTGTGCTGTAATGGACTGATACCTTCTGAAGCTGATAGGAAATAGAGAGATAGGCTGGGACTCTTTTCCGTTCTGTGTAAGAGAGACCTGTCCTCCATATTGTAGAATGCAATCTACATACACATGTTATCACTAAACACACACACACACACACACACACACACACACACACACACACACACTGTAGATGGTATATTTATGGTGGGTTCATCCCTCCCAGCCCAGGTGCCACCAGCGAGGACACGATTGATACTGGCAGACGCTGACTTGATGAGTCTCAGTAAATGCCTGAGCCTTGCCCAGTGTAGGGAATACCAGGAGAGGCCCAAACAGTGCAAGTCTCAGCAAAGCTGCAGGCCACGTGAGCAGGGGGTGAGCCTGAGCAAGGATTGACTGGCAGCCTTTGTCCCTGCCTCCTCTCTCCCTGTACAATCTGGCAGCTGAGATGAGATGGAACAGAGATTTTTAGGGTGCTAATCCCCTGTCTTCTCTGAATGAAGCTCAGCTTCAAGAGTCATTCCTGCCCCCACTCTCTGGCTTGTGACAGCTGCCACGGGCCAAATTCTGATGTAAAAAACCACGAACCTAAACAAACCTCCCTCCTTGAAGTGGTTCCCATTAGATGCCATCCCAGGATGGGACAGGTCCAGTACTACCTGGACTCCATGCCACTGATTCTCCTAGAAGCAGTTTGAGAGAAGAAGGTTCAGCTCTTTGACTGATATATCCACGGAGGCACAGAAAGCCGCAGGGCTGGGAAAGGCCCCAATCCAGAGGCTCCTGAGGCCTTTTGAGCCTTATTACACTCTGAGGAAGAATTTGATGACACTTCTGCTATACAGTGACTGTTCTCTTTCTTCTTCTCCCAAGGGCCTTTCTTTCCAGAGAGTTTGCCTCTCTGCCCCTCCCTGTAGGGACCTGGGCCTGGTCAAGTTTGGATGTTGAGGGCTGGTGAGATGGTTCGGTGGGTAAGAATGATTGCTGCATGAACTTGAGAATCTGAGTTCAAATCCTCACACCCATGTAAAGATGGACATGGCTGCACAGGTCTGTAACCTCAAGATTTGTGCAGAAGAGACTGGTGGACCCTGGGAGCTCACCAGTCAGCTGCCCAGCTCAATGCTTCAGATTCAGTGAAACTCTGTCTCGAGGAAATACAGAGAACAGTAGAAGATATCTAACATCTTCCTCTGGCCTGAATGTGTGGCTGCACAACAGAAAGAGAGAGGGGGCTGGAATAGAAAAGCTCTTTGGAATGACAGCACCTTCATTGTATATAGAGATAAGAGGAGGCCCACATCGGTCTGTCAACCCTCTGTGCAGAATCTTCCGTGGTCCCCTATTGCCTACCTGCTTAGGATCCCAGACTTTACTCTCAGAGTATCCTCAGCAAGCAGATCCAACTGGAACCAAGCCCACTTTCTTCAGATAAATGTAGTAAGTAAACACTGGATTTTCAGAGCTTCCCTAGGCCCAGGACACAGGATCAGGAAAACAGAATAACCCTCAGGAACTCTGACTCTGATAGTCTTGGTGACCACCCCGTGTGACAGACAAGGTAATTAAGGGTTGACCAGAAGCCATTCAACCAAGGACAACAGCCCTGACCAGAAGTCCAGGGATCAGGAGTTGATGAGCCCTGAAGGGTGGGTGTTGGATTGCCTCAGAACCTGCTGCCTCCCTTCTTCCCAAGCCTCTCCATTTCCTTCTCTCCTGCATGTCTCCAAGCCACCACCCCCCCACCTCCTGTGTACACACCTCAGGACCCTTCTCTAGCAAACCCTGAGACTGCACAGCCCTGATTATTTTCCCTACCCTTGAAGAATAGGAGGCCCAGAGAGGGGCAGCAACATGATCAAGATCACACAGCATCCTAAACATCAGGGCAGAGGGCTGCTGGCATGATCCCCCTGAACAAGGACAGACTGGGCAGGAGTCTAAGATGCCAACATCCATAGCCAGCCTCATCAACATGGCCTGGGCAGGTGGGCAGTAGCGGCTCAGACATGCTGTCAGGAGGATATTAACAGGCCATTCATCCAATTAGAAGCCAGTAATTAAAATTTCTCTTTCCTCCCAGCACATAGTATTAAACCAAACACTTCATTATCTGCCTCTTACCTTT
Organism: Sigmodon hispidus; assembly: GCA_004025045.1. NCBI lineage: Eukaryota > Metazoa > Chordata > Mammalia > Rodentia > Cricetidae > Sigmodon > Sigmodon hispidus. The sequence continues at coordinate 58,767 of PVIH01006802.1, read as the reverse complement.
CTAATTAGCATAAAGAGAGGAAAACCAAAGAGTAGGTAATACTAATTAACACCCGGGGTGCCTGGGGCTTGTGATCTGTTAGTAGTTTCTGCCCTGGCCCGGGACTGGTCCTGTGCAGGGCACAATAAAACAAGGGCCTTAGCAAGAGGTCCTGAGGTTGGGTGTCAGATATTCCAGGGACTTCAGGTCTGATGGAGGAGGCATGGAGCTTGCAATCAGTGAGGGAGTACATTCTGACGGTGGAGAATAATCCTATGGCTAACTCCCCAGTCTGATGGTGGAGGCTCAGGTTCTGCCTTTGCAGGCTCCCAGGCTGATGGGAGATGCACAGCTTCTGTCCCTACTGGGGCTATAGTGACTGATGGAGGTGATGCAAGGAGAATCCTGAGTCCAGTGTGGAAAATGCTTGCCTGAGGACCTGTCCATCTGAGGAAATCTGACGAAGCAGAAAAGCCAAGAATCTGGAGCCAAATGAGAACCAAATCTGTGACCTCAGGAAAGTTACATAGCCTTTCTTAATTGCCATTTTCTCATCTGCAAAATAACCACTTAGTGTCCATTAGCCCTGCAGCCTGAGGAGGGAGTGGGGGCCAAGCGGCCTCATTTCCCAACCACTGGCCTGACCCTGAAGCAGGAACCAGAGCCGACTCAGCTGCTGCAGGAGAATGACATGGGGACCACAGAGAGGAGCCAAGCCCCCACCTAGCGTGACTACAGATGGGGCCACAACAGAGACCCACAGGGCCACAGCATGTGGACTGGGCAGCCACAGGGTAAGATTGTTCACTGCATGGACATGGAGCAAGCAAACAGCTGGGATCTTTGTTCACAGGCTAAGGGACACAGGATGAGGCAGGGTCTACACCTTTCAGTCCCCAAGATCCAAGAGAACCAGAGAGAAGCAGAGGCTGGCTAGATCAGGAGGGCAGCTCAGTGGCTCAGTGAGCTGGGATGCAGTTCAGCAGCAGGGTGCTTGTCTAGTATGCAGAGGCTTCGGGTCCCATCCCCTCCAGTGCTGGGGATAAAGAAAGCCGTGGGAGTCAGGAGTTCTCATGGGACCTGATGAATAGAAACCAGGCCTCAGTCTACCCTTTTCGACTCCCTGTCACACCATGAGTTTGCTCTCTGGCTCCACAGACTTGGAGGTAGATGGAGTTTCATGGCTGGAGATCAGTGGAACCCAGAGCCACCTGGGACTGTGTCTGGTCAGGATACTGCAGCCTCCTTCTGTGTCCTCAGCATGAGGTTCTGCAGAGGCCTCTCCTGGGGTTCAGGCCTGTAAACAGTGGCCTCAGCTTCACCTTCCTGAAGGCCAAGTTGGCTGGGCTAGGAATCTTAGCTCTGACACCCACTTGCTCTGTATCCTTGGACTGATTGCTTAGTCTCTCTGAACTCCTGTCTGCCAAGAGGAGGGAGCTATAACATGGGCAATATGGATACCTGTGCTCTGCCAGGAACCTGCTTCCTTTCCCAAAGGTCACTTTCCTCATTGGGGATACACCTTAGGCAATGGAAAAGTCAGCTTGCCCAGTCAGAATGATGCCTTCAAGAGGGAAAAGGCCAAGCAGGACTAGCCCCTCCCCCACGGCCTTGGAGGGGCCTGGAGCAGTGGGCTGCTTACTAGATCAACTCCTGCTGGGTAACTATTTACACAGACTGCCATCGGCAGACATGAAATTATGTGTGCGAGCACTAATACCTCACCTTTCACCAGCCCCATGTCTCTCATCAAAGCACAACCCAGCATTAATCAATTAGCCTCCTGGCCTTGTACCCACTCCTCATTAGCTTCCTCCTCCCCCGGTAACGAGCGAGGCACACCAAGGTCACATCATGGCTCCAGCATCCAGATAGCTCAACATTCTCTGCCTCCAGGCCTGCTAGTGCACGTTCCCTGTGCCCATGGCCCAAGCGCAGTTCACCATCAGCCCCCAGCTCAGGTTGACCACCCTTAAGTTTGCACAGCCGCTCTGTCCCTACAGCCCATTTAAGACTCGGCTTTCTGAATGCCCAGAGCCCCTCCCAACCTGGGCTTGGCAGCATCACCCATGGAGAAGTGTGTGAACTCCTGTGCTGCAGCTGATGTTGAGCGGGTTCCTAAGAAATGGCCAGCCAGTAGACTGTGCACAAAGATTGGGGATCCACTCCCATGTAGCCATGCTCGCCAGGCATCACAGGTGATGGTGGTGGAGGAAGAGGCAGAAGCTCAGAGACAATACCAAGTACCCAAGGTCACACAGCACAAGAGGACTGAGCCGAGACCTAGAAGTGTCACTTCTAGGCAGCTCCCACAGAGGGAGGAGTGTCCCTAACCCATCCTGAGCTGGGTGCTAATAACACATCTAATCAAGCCACTAAGGTCGCAGCTGTGAAGAAGGGCCCTCCGGTGGGAGACACAGGAGCTTCACTGTACGTTCTCAGAGACTATATAGCTGCTTAAGGACTGGACTGGAACCAAAGTCTGCTGCCAGCTCCCCTTTGCTCTCTCTCCCCTAATGAGCTACCCTGGAAGCCCTGACTCAAGCGAGCACCTCCCCGGGTACATGTTGGGGACCAGTGGAATACATGCCCCTTCTGAAGGTGGACACACAGACAACAGGCCACTGTGGTCACCAAGTAGGGAAATCTCACCAGCAAGTCTGTGGATGACACAGTTTCTGGGGAACTGGAGCTCAGAACTGAGGCCTGGGAGGCCGTGGAGCCTCAGGCTGGTCGCTCCTGCAACACTTGAACCCAGGTCTGCTTTGAGTGGCAGTGTCTCCTGGAGTAAGGTGAACTCAGCTGGGGAGTGAAACAGAGTAACGGGAGCTCTGAGGCATGGTGATCAACTTCACACACACACACACACACACACACACACACACACACACACACACACACACACACACGCTCCCACAAAGCTGCGCCTGCCTTAAACCCACTACAAGGCCAACAGACTGATGAAGCACTCCAGAGATTCTAGAGTTGGAATGCTACTAATCCTAACCAAGTACCTTCATCTCTCTGAATAGCAATCAGTTGCTTTTCTATTTTTTTTTTTTGTAAAAAATGTTTTTATGAATTCTATTTTTGTATAAAACACATGGGAGGAACCTGGCCAATCAACACATGACCATGACACGGTCAAAGGGACTTATCAAACTTTGCAAGTCTAAAAACATACAAATGTTTCTTTTATCTTGTCTACAGCAATTGTCTATGCTTTTCCATTGAACTGTTCTTAAAAATTCCACACTCTCTCACAGGTGTTCTCTGTCCCAGTTACAGACCTCAGGGAGAGGAAGTTGGTTAAGCCACTTCCTAAGCAGTTTTCTGCTGCCTCTTCTTTCCAATCAGATTTGTGGATGTTTGGAATCACAGCACCCCCTGCTATGGTAGCCTTGATAAGTGAATCCAATTCTTCATCATCTCGGATTGCAGTGACATGGGGTGATGCACTTTACTTTGAGATCTTGGAAGCATTACCTGTGAACTCCAGCCCCTCAGCTGTGAGGCACTCCAGAACTGCAGCGCTGTACAGGGCAGCAGTGGTACCCACCCGTCCACGGCTTGTGGTGCGAGTCTTCAAGAGTCTGTGGATAGGGCTTTCCTGTTTTTAACCTGGCACTCTTTTGGCGATCAGGTAAAACCTTTGTGGAACGTACCAAGTGACTCTCAGGTCCCATCTGAGGCCTATGGCAATGGTTTCCCTTAACCTGCCTACCTCATGTTTTCTAACAATGTATCTGAAAAATGCCTTGACTCTTAATTTTCATTGCTGCTGCTGTTCTATTAACTCTATTAACAAGCTCTTCATTGAACTTGGTATTTGGCATGACCTTGATCTGAGTCCCCAGCCTCGGTCACTCACACCTGACTGCAGAATTAATCACCCCTGTACATGTCACATGGCCTCCCTGACCCGAGTAGCCTCATCTATGAAGCTGGATGTTAGCCTAGCCACAGGGTGAGAGGAGAGGAGTGACCAGATCCATCCAGCTCAGGGTGAGAATCCAGCCACTACTGTTTAATTAGCAGCCGCTGTGCTGGGCTGTAGCTTCTTTGTGGAAGCCAGGTGCTAGGGCCCAGCTGAGTGCAGAGGACAGGCCTGGGCACAGGACTTGGTTCAGGTTGGGTGCGGGCTGGACATGGACCAGATGCAGAGCTCCATGGGAACTGAGTGGGCCTTCTGTGCCCAGTGAGGTCAGGGATGTCAGTGTGGCCTCTGGATTCGTTAGAAAGGGACAATTCCAGGAGGAGGAAGACATATGTCACTCTCTTGGGGAGGGGAAGAGCAAGCGTCACCTCCCAGCCCTGTCATCTGTTCTAAGCTGGTACCTTGGGACTCTTCTTCCCTTAGTGCCAAGAGCTACTGCTGTAGGCAACCTAGGGCAGGGCCAATGTGGCCCCAGGGATGGCACCATGCCTGTGGCACACACGGCAGTGGCAAAGTCATCACTGTGGGTGGGATCTGTACTAGAATCTTTGGGTATTCTCTTTCCTAGTCCTTACCCTTGCCCCAAAGCAGCTTTTATAGTCTTTTTGTGGGGAAACTGAGGCTCAGGGGGGCTTATTAAGCTGCTTCCAGTGTCCACAGGTCCTAAGAAGGCAAGAGGAGACAATGGGTCCCCAAATCAGAAGCCTGACTCTCACAAGGTGACAACATTAGCCCCATATTCCCAAAGACATTGAGGGTCAGGGAGGCCCAGGGCTCTGAGTGAGTATCCGCCAGAGGGTTCTCCCAACACTTATCCAAAATGCCCAGGTCACAATGATGCCAACTGAACCGCACCTGTGTGTCCATAATGCAGGGGTTTGGAAAGGGCTCATTTCTCATTGCTGTGTCAAAACACCTGCCACAAACAACTTAAGGATTTGTTTGTTTCACATCCATGGTGGGGTAGGCATGGCAGCAGAAGCTGATGGCCACATGACATCTACAGCCAGGAAGCAGAGACAGATGGATGCTGGTGCACAACTCAACTTCCTCCATTCTATTTACCCCAGCCCATGGGACAATGTTGCCCATATTCAGGATGCATCTTACCACCTCAGCTAGTCCATGATAGAAATTTCCTCACAGCTGTGCCCAGAGGTTTGTCTCCATGGTAATTCTAGATCCTGTCAAGTTGACAACTAAGATTAGCCACAACTAAGCACCAAATTCATGTTTGCTTTGCTCTGACATGGTCTCATGGTAATTTCATTCTATATATGTGGATAGATGGATGGATGGATGGATGGATGGATGGATGGATGGATGGTTTTGTATTTGCACTGTGAATGAAACCAGGGTTCAATATACACTGATCAATACCACCAGCCACATACAATGTGGTTAATTATTTTGTGCACAAAACAGTTTCCCAGTATAGAATTTTCTGTCATGATTCTGAACTGACACTTGGATTTAGGACTATTTTGGATTTGGGGTCTCTGGATTCCAGATGTTCAGAGTCCACATTCTGCTCAGGGCTTCCCTGGGATTTTCAGAAGCCCCAGACCCTACAGTAGACTTTAAGATATTTTACAAATAAATGAGGAGGAGGACACTGGACCACGGTCAGAGAGCTGAGGAAGGGTGGATAATGAAGCCTGGGACAGCCGAGCCCAGGGGTTATCCTGCTAAGAGCTCTCTCCATGTGTGGGGCTGACCACTGAGCCAGACAGCCCTGGGGATACTGGAGTACTGGGCAGTACTGGCATCTAGTCAGCTTCATGAGCTACACCACACCAATTGTGAACAGCAATGTCCTGTGTCTCATGGACGCCAGTACTGACAACACCAATTAGTGATTTAGTGATTTAGTCATGTGGCCAATTCCTATACTTCTTGGATGTCCCTTCTGCCCTGTCACCTTCCCTGTCACACAGGGCCTCACCCCAAGATCTCAAGGGCCAATCAGCTCTGGTCTTCCAAGCACTCCAGTCTCCTGTCTTTATGCATCATTACCTAGCATGGCCCCGTGGCCCTGCAGGCTGCTGGTCTGGGTCCCAGCACTGACTGGTAAAGCTCAGAGGCACACACTTAGCCCCTGTTGTCCCAGTGAGATGCTCTGCAGGCCAGTATAGACCTGGAGCCCTGTTCCTAGACTCAACCTGTTGGATGGAGACCTGAGGATACAGGCACATGCTTTCTAGCAGGCTATAGGGCCCCAGGCATGCCTGCTCAAGCCCTGAGTTTAGCAAACAATGGTCCTTTTGTGTGGGGCGGCCACTTGGCAATGCATACAAATAGCTTGACTCATTGAGGACAACAAAATGTTCCCTAAGTAGCACAGGCTTGCCTCTTTCACTTTTTTTGCTTCCCTGGGTTTGGCCTCTGAAGGTTCCCTGGATCTTGCTCACATGTGTCCATGTTCCTTTATCCTGTAAGTACACCTTGTCCTGGGCACTGGAGACAACACAGAGAATAAAACAGATCAGCTCACAGCTGGTGTTGTGGCTCAGAGCCTGCATGTTGAACAGTTCTGCCCGGGTTCAAATCTTGGCTCTACCACTAACCAGCTGCGCCACCTCAGGTAAGATACCTAGCATTTCTGCTCCTTACAAGAGGTGTGGGGAGACAGCCAGGAAGCCCTTAGGGAGCTGAAACTGTAAGTGTGTGGGTGAGACAGGGGAGGAGGTAAGTGAGGTCACAGAGGCAGCAGCCGGTGCAGGCTGGATGAGCCGTGGGATTAGGAGTCAAATACAACAGCCTTGGAGGGCTTGAGCTGGGAAGCAATCGGATCTGATTTACATTTTAATAACATGTCTCTGGGCACCATGAGGAGCTGAGATGGAGGATAAGAGTGGCAGCCAGAGCCAGCTGGGAGGAAGCAGTAATGGCAGATGGTGGCCTGGGTTGGGGGCGGTAGTGGCAACAGAGAGAAGCAGCCAGAATCTGGATATGGGGGTGAAGGAGAAGAGGAGGCACATGTGGACCCTGGCATTGGCTTCGCTGTGTGACCTTGAGTCATTGCCTAACCTCTCTGAACCATACTCTCTCTTCTCATTTGATGACCTGGGGAAGTCACATGACATCCACAGAATCTGCTGGAAGCTGGTTAAGGTTGGGAAGGGTGCTAAGAGGGTGGGGAGGTAAAGAATATCCGATAATGACCTCAATAAGACTCCTGGAACCGTCCATGGAGGCAATCTTGGCCATGGCACAGGCTGGCTGAGGAACCTTAGCCTGCCCCTCCCACTTTCTCTAGATGATGGAGATCCCCTCTCTGCCAAGGGTCAAGGGTGTGGAATGGGAGCAGCTGACTGTCCACTATACAGCCCACCCTGATGGCCTACTCCCTAGAGGAGAGGAAGGGTTCCCTTCCACCAGGATCATCTCTAGGGCATGGGCCAGAACAGACACATGGTGACTCTGTATGGCATCGTCGACCCAAACCACAGGGATCCTCACTGGAGGCTCTGAGGCAGACTCAGCAGCAAGAAAGTGGGGGAAAGTGACAGAGGAGAGAGCCACGGGCATGTCTCACCTCCAGCTCTGCCTGGCTCTTCACTATACCACACACACTCCCCATAACACCCTAGTCCAGACAGTATCAGAGAGGGTGGAGGATCTTCTCAAGGTTTCATAGCACAGCAGGATTCAATTCCACCCAGCCCTCCAAGACCAGACTGGGCTTTTGTCCCTTCTCCAAAGAGGAAGATCAGAGCTTGAAAATGCTAGACCTGCATCAAACAACCCTCCCACATCCTGGCATCCTCCCAGAGACCTTTGGGGGCCCAAGGACACATTAAGGACACATATACCTTCTGGTCTGTGTCCACAGGGGCTCACATGCATGCTCACTGTGAACTTGAACCATTGACTGCCCTCAAGCTGACATGAGGATATTACCACCTTGGTCCCTGTTCACCCTTCTGTGGGATTTCAAAACATCTACATAAATTATGACTGTATTTATTGCCTTGGTGTTATTGAGCAGAAGTGACTGTCCTTAGTAGGGGAAGGTCACCCTAGGACTTTCACTGCCACCATGTCCAAGGGCCCAGTGCCAACCAGGGCAGCAGAGTCCACACTGACAGGCAGGAGCCAGGAAGGAGCGGATGCTGGGCATGGGAGGAGGCAGGTTTACGGCTGAGTTTCCACCTTGGCTTTGCCATTAACTTTGAATGCCTTTGTGTGTCTGTAAAGTCCCCCAGGTGGTTAGGAGGATGAATCCAGGAAATTGGTGGTGAAAACAGGGTAATGGGCGGCTTTTAGACACCAGCTTGGGAGCTGGGGAACAAGGGCCAGGGCAGCCTTGTCCCTGGATGCGGGGTGACGACTTCTAAGATAGAAATCTCTTCTTTCTCCTCTGTTTTCCCTCCAGCTGACAATGTCCCTCTGCTCAGGATGGGGGTGGGATAATGGCACCAGGTGAGGGCAGGCACTATTTTCTCTTGTGTGTCTCAAACACTGATTGCTGGCAGCTTTCAGGCTTTCCTCTCAGAATCAAAAAAACCTGAGAGTTCTTTTGTAAAGTTGGCTCATCTGAGGCTAAGGGAAGCTCTATCTTCCCAGACAAGTCCCCACCCAAGATAACAACTGCCACTGGGTCACAGATGGGGAAACTGAGGCACAGAGAAACTGTGCATCTCCCTCGGGTTCCTCAGAGAAGGTGCTGCCATAGAGGCTGGGCCCTGCCTGGCACAGTTCCTCCTTCTGTGCCAGATCAGCTGAGCATTGCTGCTGAATGCTTGCCCACAGACAACAGAAGCGATGATTTCATCGGCTAGGTCAGGGCCTGAGCCTTCCCACCAGAGGCCAGCAGAATGGACACTGGAGACACAGACTGACTCCAGCATCTCATCCCAAGTCATGGTTTTGACTCTTGAGTTTTAGTCCTGACTCTCCAGCCCGATGCTGAGCGACAGTGACTGACACCGTAACCCCAGTATTCTCATTTGTGAAATGGAGATGGCATATTCCAGCCAGGCTGCTGTGAAGACAGAAAGGGCCTCTAAGGGTGGAGTGTAGCAGAGACTACACAGGCTCTCCTGGAGCAGTGAGTGTGAAATCCTGGCTGAGGACTGTACAGTGCTCCAAGCTGGCAGAATTTGTTGTTATTTCTCCTGTTTTTACTGATAAGATGGAAGCCCAGAGAGGTGAAGCCATTTAGATCACTTTAGATCACTTCTTCAGCAAAGCGGAACAGGGACTCTCTCAGCTACTGCTTGCTAGCTCTGAGTACCAGTCCCCCACCTCCTCTCTCTCTCTCTCTCCCTCTCTCTCTCTCTCTCTCCTTGTTTCATTTCCTGTACTCAGGCCTGGCCTCCAGGCTCTTTCTCCACCCTTATTCCACACGCAGCCATGGGAGAACCAGATAGTAAACCTTGCTCATCCGAAGAGTATAAGGACCTTCTTGTGTCTGATCCCAGTTTCTCTTGCTTTAAAGCCAAGTTGTCATTATTAGCAATTGGGGCCTAGATCATCCCCCTCTTTGCCATAGATGACTCTCCTCCCACAGATGTCCACGAAGCTGGCCTGTGAGCAGTCAGTCAGGCCCAGTGCTTCTGGGGACCACAGCTCCTTTTCCTTCATTCAGAACCACCGCGGCTCTCAGCCTTGGGGTGGGCCCTCAGACAGAGCTGATCTTACAGTAGACACAAGATGACTCACAGTGTTGGGATACAGGCTCAGGCACCAGCAGGCACAGTTAACTTAGCCCATCTCACAGGGGAAGGCACGGACCCAGAGCAGCTCAGCACTCTGTCCTGGGTCACACTCTAGCACACAGTGGAGCCAGACTTCAACCCAGCGGTCAACTGAACCTCTAGCTGCACCCTAAGCAGATGCTAACACCAGCCACCAAACTTCTAGCTTATAGATCTACAAGCAAAATAAACTTCTTTGTTGATATAAATGACACAGCTTCTGGTATTTTGTTACAACAACAGGAACCAGATCAGCAGTTACCAACATGCCCCAGGGCCTGCCCATTGCCACCTTGAGCTTGGTGGGTCTTGTGGGAGGGTGAGGACCGTGAGGAATACCAGGGTGTCAGAACAGAGGGCAGGACAGCCAAGAGGCCATGAACCAACTTGGAGATATCATCCAAGAAGCCTCACAATGTTCCAGCTGTGGAGAGGTTGAGAGTCTCTGGCTCTCATGGGGGTGTCCCAGGCACAGCCCCCAGCAATTGGTTGTATGAGTCAGCCTGTAGGCCTGTTCTGCTCAGTGACCACATGCCTTCCTTATGTACTCCTGGAGGGAAGGGGAAAATGAATTTACTTAGGCAAAGCATTTTACAGAGGTTTAAATATCACTCACTGGGGTTGCATAGGCCACAAATTGTCTTTATCGGATGGAATAAAAGAAAATATAGGCTGAACCCAGGAGGGACAAGGGACTCAGGAGGGACAAGACACTGTCAGGATAGAGCTAGCAGCCGGCATACACTAGGCACATCATTAATGCTCCATAACTGGTAATCTGATTCCTGCCTCAGTCACAGACTGTGGGGCTTCCTCTCCAAGCCTCAGTTTCCCCATTCATAGACAGAGCAGAAGTTTAGCAACCACCCTGGGTACACACACACACACACACACACACACACACACACACACACAATCTCACCCGAGAGGAATCTGCCACCAATGTGCTTGACTCGATGTGGGTCCAGGTAGGACTTTGCACTGCAGTGTCCCTAGCCATCAACAGGCCACCAACCTCCTCCCTCCACATTACAGCTGCCTCCTGGGGCTGCTCCTGAAGATACCAGCCATGTTCAAACCCTTGCATCTATCACCGCTTTGAAGGGAACCCCCAAAGCCTGTGATCCCTGAGAAGTGAATGACTGTGCTGTGGCCTCTGGCCCTGCAACTTCATGGGCCTTGTCACGGAAGATGTAAAAACCCACACCAACACAAAACTGCAGCTGGGAAGAAAGGCGGCCTGCGGCCTGGGAGGGATTATGTTATATCCATGCCAGATACAGATCTTAAAGCTCACTGATGCTTGCGCCCATGTGTTAATCCTGGCCCTGGCAGTCCTGATCCTCAGCCCCAGCCTGGGCAGGCAGAGGTACCCGAAGCAGTTGCAGCCTTGTCGACTAACTCTACTCTTTCTCGCTATGTGACCTCCAGTCAGTGTCTTGACCTCTCTGTGCCTCAATGTCCTCATTCATAAAATGGGAAAAATAATAGGCTCTAGTGCAGTGTTGTTAACACCGATTAAGGACATTAATATTCATTAGGTGCGTCAAAGTGTGCCCAGCACACACTAAGTAGTACATAAATATTTGTTAAATAAATATGTTTTGCTTACCTTGAAGGGTTGTGGTGGGATCATCAGATGATAAACACATGAAAATCTGCTCTCTGTGGTAGAAACCCATGTAAACAAATTGCAGCTGTGAGCTCCACTTAAGTCTCTATTTCTCTAAGGTGGCTCCCCTCACTGTGCACTGGAGTACAGGATGTTAGGGGCAGACTCAGAGGTCTCCTATATCCAGGATGACCCTGGGGTCTCAGGTACTGGGGAGCCACAGACAGTTCTAAGTAGGAGAGCAAGATCAGCCATGGCCACCCCTATTAGTGACTGTACCAAGGGCTTCAGCTGTGTGTAGCATAAATAAGGACAGTTCATTCCTTTCAGGGCTGAGGGAACACTGAGTGCAAGACCTGGACACTCCCAGTCCTCTGGACACAGCCAGGAAGTGTGTTCAGGCTTTTCACCTCAATCCCCTAGGCTGACTGAGGCCCAAGGCTGAGCTGCAGCTGATGGAGGGTCAGGGCTCACGCACCAGGAATTGTCAGAACCCCAGGGATAGGTGCTGGGCGGCTGGGACAGACTTGGTGATGGGCAACAGTGAGACTCAGCCAGAAAGGTGCTGGCCAGTCTGGCAGGGACCCAGCTTTGTGTCAGAAGAGGCAGCAGGTATTTATCCAAAGGCTCCAGCTGGTCCTAATGTGTTTGCCCAAACGCTTACTCCCAGATAAGAGACCTGGAGGTAAGCTGGGAGCAATTAACTCAGCCCAGAGGGAGCCATAAACCCATCCCACAGAGAGGCCATCACAGTGTTCACACTCGGGGCCTTTGGGGGTCACTGGAGTAAGATGGGTGAATGCCTAGCCCTGGAAGGAGCCTGATGATGCCTCAGCCTATGTAGGGTCTCGGTGACTGGCAGAGGGTGGCAGGGCTATGTCTCCACAGCTGTGCATGGGAACTGTAGGGTGGGGATTGGGGGACTCGGAGCAGAGGAGTGGCCTTTCATTCACTCATGAATCTCCTTGCTCATTCACTCCATCCCTCATCCATTGTCTCTCTTATTCATTTTCTCCCTCCTTTCCTCATTCATTCATTCACTCACTCACTCACTCATTCACTCACTCATCCATCTACTCAACCATTCACTCCCTCCCTCATCTCTCGCTTGTTCACCTCAGAGCAGCTGCATGCTGCTCACCTGCTCTGGCATCTCCCCCTGACACCAGCTCCTTGTAGCGTGGCACGGTGAAGCCCAACACATGGAAGAACTGGGTAGAGGTCCTCCTCCTGAGTGTGAGATAGGTCTCACTTGATTCTCACCTGCAAAGGGAGTGCTCCCCGAGTGCTCCTAGTGCTTAGGATGCCAAGACTCAGAGAAGACATTGTGTGAGCACCAGGGAGAGACCCTGTCAGTCTTCAGGGACCTCACTGGTGCTCAGGACCCCTTGCTGTGAGTTAGCCTGTACTGGTCTGGGAAGAGAGGAAGGGTCTCCTACTTGGGGATGTGTTGTTACTAAGGTGAGGACCACATTTTCTCTTCTCCCTGGATGCTGTGGTGGCCGGGTGCAGGGGAAGGTCTCAGATCAGAGGAGACAGGAATATTGGCAGTCTCAAAGGTTGTGGACCAGATCAAACACCCTTAACCAAAACAGCTAAATTCCAAGATTCCCCAGGTCTGTAACTATTTGAAATTTGTGTGATGATATAAGTGGGTAATTTGTGTGATGATATAAGTGGGTCATTCCACACTGCAGAACTTTGTTTTGTTTCTGGAACCATTGTGATCTTATCTGAACTTGCCTGTGGGCTCTGTTTAATGTGTAGATGAGGTAGGAAGCCAATTCCAAGTTCCTGCTTAGACTCCAACCCCATCTCCAGGGTAGCACACAAGGCATGTCCAAGTCCAAATCCCAACTTCTGAAAGCATTCTTGCCCAGGCATTTTTGTGGGGTGCTCAGTCTGCACCCCAGCCAACAACACTTAGAAGCTGCTTGCTCACACCATGTGATTCTACACTGGGGAAGAGATGTTAGATGCAGACACTGTAGGCTCAGAGAGGTAGAGTGATTTGCTCAAGAACACACGGAAAACGAGTGTGAGTTTGCTCTTTCTCTCTGCAAACACAGCTTCCCCCAGAGCAGGGCATCTGGGAGGTCCAAGTCTGGAGACAGACATCCAGGTGCTCCAGTCAGCAGAGGTGAGGTGAGGCTGGTGGCCCGGGTTCACCTGCTTCAGTTCTGGCCTGAAGCCTGGCTTCACCCCCAGCCTTGGTGAATCTCTGCTTTCTCTGCCCCTTCCTTTATAGAGGCTCTAATTTTAGCCAACCACAGAGTCAGATGGAGGGAGCTTTTAAACCCGGACTGATTTATGCTTTTCCTTAATTGCTCCAAAAAAATGCTTTGCATCCTAGGGGGAGGCAGGGTGGAGAAGACTCTATTTAGGTTAAGGATTTAAAGCTAAGTTCTCACCAGCCTGGCAAAGAAGAAGAACACACTCAACTTGTCACATCGGTCCCCTCCTGTGCCTGCCTGCCTATTATTGTCGCTGTGCTTCACTGGCCACAAGGGGAGAAAGCAGGGCCCACCAGAAACATCCCATGTGGTAAAGTGACCACAGGACATCTGCCACACCCACCATAGTATCCTCCAGGGCATCAAACAAGTTACACACGGTGGTAGCAGGTTAGATTTTCAGTACTCTGCTGAGGAAGAACCAAGGGGGGTCCATTCCATCACCTTGGCCAGCCCTCTGGAGCAAGTTTGGGTCACCCAGGTTGAATGACCTCTCCAAAGGAACTCATAGAGCCCCTACCCCACTCCATAGACATGAGACCTGCCATTTGCACACACACACACACACACACACACACACACACACACACACACCCCAAACACTCAGAGGCACAACTCCAGCAGTCTAGTTGATGAGGCAGGCTGGGTCTCCAGGGCCATTGACTGGCAGTAAATCCCAGGAGAGCCACAGGGCTATAACCTAGCCAAGAAAGTCAGGGAGTGGTGACCCACACCTTTAATCTCATCACTCGGGAGACAGAGATCAGTCTGGATCTCTGTGAGTTCAAGGCCTAACAGCTAGGCAGTGGTGGTACACACCATTAGCTCTAGCGCTTGGGAGGCAGAGTCAGGAGGAACTCTGTGAGTTTGAGGCCAATCTGGTCTACAAAACAAGTTTTAGGACAGCCAGGACTGTTACACACAAAAAAAAATTCTGTCTCAAAAAACAAAACAAAATAAACAAAAATCCAAAAAGGCCTGGAGAGATGGCTCTGTCCTCTGATATTCCAGACAAATTTTACCAAATATACAATATATCACCACAGACTCTTCTCTCTTTTTCCTTTTTCAGGCAGAAAGCAGAAGATACAGCCCAGGAAAGGGTGTCAGGGCCTCCATGTGGATGGAGCCTCGATCCCTATGACACTGTGGAGGAAGACCAGCTGCGGTGGGCCCTTGTGTGAGCAGAAAACCAGACAGCAGGTGAGCCCTCTGAGGGCAGCTGGAGGCTTGCTTGTTACAACACCACATGGATAACTGCTACACCCTAGAAAAAGCCATTCTGTGAGTGGGGAAATTACTTAATTTAACTTTTATAACAACCACATGTGGCAGCTGTTCCACCATTTATATATACACTGAAAAACCGAAGCTCAGGAAGGCGAGTTACTTGCCCAGGGTCACACAGATGGTGGATGGGGCGTCAGGACTGGCATCTGACTCCCATACCCAATATTCAGATGACACACTCACAACGGGGGGGGGGGTATAAATGAGAAAGTCGTGGCTGGGGATGGGGATGCTACATCTTCCCTTACCTCTGGGTACCAATGAGGGGACAGGAAGTCAACCCTGGGCCACCAATATGGTTCCTATTTCTAAGACACATGGAAAGGAAAGAACTAAAGCCCATTACTGGTATCCTGTCCCCAAGTCGGGACAAGAGGTCCCTGGGGCTATGTCCACTTTCATAAGCAGTGGCTGTCACTTTGGATGGCTTTTCCTGATCCATAGGAGCCCTCTTCTCCTGGGGAAGGAAGAAGCAACACCACAGGAGGTGGCACATCGGGTAAAGCACTTGTGAGACTGTGAGGGCTTGAGTTTGAATCTCTGGAGCCCATGTAAGCTGGACATGGTGGCATGTATCTGTGAGCCTAGTTTTCCTGTGGAGAAATGGGAAGGTGGAGACAGGGAAACCACCAGAGTATGAAGTGTGATGGGGTCTCAGAATAGATGGAAGGTGACTACCAACAGCTGAGGCTGCATCCCACCTCTACATGCATGCCATGCACACATGCATCTCCAGTTATTCACACAAGCACGCTTATTGCCCTAAGCTGTTGGAAGGCTGAAGGCCACACTGCTGAAGGATGGTTCTGAACATAGCCCTGTCTATCTCCCTTCTCTCTCACCATCCAATCTCTCTTAGCCTTAGCCCTCTACCAAGAAGCAGGTGTAGTTTAACTTTAATCTGATCCTTTGTAATCCAGGGCACAAGTCAGACCCCAAACAGGTCCAACTCAGAGCTGTCCATTTCTGAGGAGGCCAAGAGGGACACACAGTAGGAACTAAATCCATGACAAATACACCAGGAACCTTGGCAGGGTTCCTCTGCTGACTCCCTGACAGGAATCTTCCCATCAAGCACCCCCCCCCATCCCTCAAACACAATAGCCTCTCCCTCCTAGGCCTGAGTGAGGCTTCTCTCTGCTCCATAATGCTACACCACTAATAAGATTAAAACGTATCTCCTTCTCACAGCATCGATTCATAGCGCTGATTTACCACTGCTTCTCAGCTGCTACAAAACGGATGTGTGGGCCGACACCTTAATCTCTATCCATCTCACTGCAAGCAAATAACTGCTAATTAATACCTTTCTGCTTCCCATCGCCTGCCAGCTCTGAGGGACATCAATACATATGGCTCCCTGCCACCTAGGCCACTGTGCCCTCACTGGGGCCTGTGGGCCCAGAGGCCATCTGAGGACCCAGTGGAACTGACCAGGCAAGGTGTGAATTATCAGTGTTGTAGCTCCACTCCTGCCCCATCAGACATGCACAATCAGCTAGCAGGAAGCAGAAGAGGAGCCAGAAGTGACAGAGAGACTCTGGAGGAACCCAGCTCCCTTAAAAACAGCACCCTGCCCTGCCTCAGTTTCCTCATCTGCAAAGTAGGGATAATGCTCTCCTCATGGAGTTCTACAGAAAACCAACCAGCATTGGTCTGCTCTGCTTTTTGTTGTTGTTGTTTTTGTTTTTGACTCAGAATGCCTTGTTTCTATTATCAAAGACTCAAAGAGCACCAAGGCATTCTAAATGACACATCTCCTGTAAGGACCTCCTGAGAGGGGTCAAGGATTAGCACACACCTTGGCTAGGTGGAACTGAACTTTCTCCACCTCCTTCTGCCCGTTGTTCAGCTCAAAGACGCCTCCTCTGAAAAGCCATTCTGAATCATCCTTCCTTCCACCCTAGGCCCCTCACTGGCTACTCTGTTCACTGCCCAGCCACAGCCAGATGTTTACAGCTGCCTCATCTATTCCACTATCAGTCCCGGATCCCAGTCAGTGCCACGTCTGCCGACACATGGTAGATCAGTCAGTGTTAGATAAAGCAAGCAGGTTGTAAACTGATAATAACAACAATGACCATAATAATACGAAGAGCAAGATGCTCCCTCCCCCCTTTTCTCCACTTAAGACACCGCCAGTCCCTCCAGGAGACCCCATAGACATTGTCACCATATGTGTTCAGTGGCTACTAACAGAAGCTCCCCATCATCCCTGACAGCATCTTCCAGGCAGTGGGGAGGGGTGGTTTCTCCAGGAGACATAACCAGATGTTTGTGCTTTCTCAGGGTCCCAAACCCAAACTCACAGGCTGCTGGTAAGCACCAATCATCATGTAAAGAGCAGCAGACAGGATTTGGTCTGGCCTTGGATTTGTATAGAGCCTAGGTGAAGGGTCATAAACTGAAGACTAGGGGCATGTACCCTGTGCTGTGTAACTCTGGCTTTTCCTTCTGTCTCTCTGACCCCATCTTCCAAATAGCTACTACAAGACCAGATGCATTAGAGATGCGGGAACACCTCACAGAGTGTGCTCTCCAAATCCCAGAGTATGTACATCTGCAGAGTTCCCGCCTCACAGTAGCATGTAACACGTGGTTCAAGCACCACTTTGAGAGTAGGAGTGGGAAGGGCCAGCAGCTGTGCCAGCCAGAGCCAGCTCGGGTGCTCTTAATAAAACACAATGAAGCGTGGGATTCTAGGACATTTCTGCTAATTCAAGGCTCCCGTGAGGCAAGAAGGAACTGTTGGCTGGCAGTGAGGAGGGCGGGACTTAGGGGGGTGTCTTAGGGAAGGGTGAGGAGATGGAGAGGGGTGTCTCCACAGCAACCCACATGATGCTGTATGGGAGATGGGAAGAATCTGAGGTATTTATGTCCCTTCTGGTGACCCAGGACAATTCCCAACTCGCTAAGTCTTAGTTCGCGTGTGCAGAGGTGATGAGAGGGGATTCTGCACTGGGCACCCTGAGCCTGGGACTACCCTCACCCTCCTATGCTCATCCCAAAGGCTTTGCTTGGCTGTGGTACTTCCCCAAGCAAGAAGACAGAAATGATGAACAGGAATCCTGCATCTGAAGTGCTCAGGCACCATCATGACCCCTACACCATCTCCCGATTGATACCATGGTACCCACTGGAAAACTGGAGGTGCCGGGGGGCACAATCTGGAAACTGAGCCAGTCAAATACTGGCTACCACTTCTGCTTTCCAAGGCCCTCTCATTTACTGCAAACCTGCAAGCCCCGACTCCAGCCACTTGGTCATGCTGTGATGACTGGGGTACTGTTCTTGTTTGCAGTCCCAGCCCCTGAAGCATAGCAGATGAGCAGCAGACAGAACCTTCCCCCAATGAACCCCACATGTGGCCATCTCTCCCTCTAGCTTTCTTGCTCCAAGCAGGATGCCTCCCCCCATTCATGGAGACATTCCCTCTCTAGTTTTACCCTTGAGGAGGCAGCTCAAGGGGAATCCCTCTAACTTAGTCTCATTCCCCACACGCCCAGAGCCTGCTGTGCCACTTGTAATATCGTGAGAATCCAGTAAATGCTTGTTAGACAAAGATGGATGAATGGATGGATGGACAGACAGATAAGAGTATAGATAGATGCATAGGTAGATAGACAGGTGGGTGGATGAATAAATAGATGCATATATGGGTAAATGTGTAGATGGATAAGAAGAGGGATGTATCGATAGAAGAGCAGATGGAGTCAATATACAGATAATATATGAGTCTTTGGGTGGGCAAATAAATAGAGCACAGGAAGTTATTCTTTCTTCTTTCCTAGCTGATCTGGTTTTGAAGACCTAGTGAACCCATCCATAGCTCTGGTGTCTCTGATATGAAGGTCCTAAGCTGCTGGGGAGCAGACAAGATCATCTACAAACTCTTCAGATTACTGAATCACCCCAGGACATGCGCTAGTGTGTATGTGGGGAAGGGTCCAAAGATGGATAATAAGACATTATTGGACTCCACAGTGTGTGAGCATGACAGGTGACCCCCAAATACTGAATGAATGAAGTGGAGTCTCAGAGGAGACTCTTACACATGTAAAGGACTCAGTTCACAGGATGTGGGTTTGAACAAAGGCCTTGGAGCGTACAAAAGTCCGAAGTCCTACAGCAGCTCATAGCACGGAAAAGCAGACTTGTTGTCTAGTTCTGTGTGTCCCTAGTGGTCTTTCCTGTGTGCCACTTACCTGCCACTTCTTCCCAGAACACTAAATAATGAGTTTCCTTGAAGCCATGCTCTCTGGGATTCCAGGAGAAGGAAGGATTGGCTGGCAAAGTCTGTGTGCTTACCCATCACCATGGACTGTGTCTCCCTGGTCAACCACACGCCTACTCAACCCCATCCACCCGTCTGCTCAGCTTCATATGATACACTAACTATAATCACACAGTCTGCATGTAGAAAAATGCTGCTTAAGTAAAATCCTTTAAAGTTTAAATTGCATGCTTTCTATAGGAAATTGTTAGCTATGTACCATAAAGAAGTAATAAGCACAAGGCCAGAGACAATAGTGCACAGGGAACATCTCTTATTGATGGTGATGCACAAAGGGGCAGGTCCTGTGACCTTACCAGTGGCCTAGCCATAAGGTCCTAGAGCCCCCAAAGCCCCACCAAGAGCCACATGGGGTTTGGATGAGAGGCTAACAAAGATCAGATTAAATCAAGTTAGCAGGAAGATAAGAATTCAGAAAACATGACCACACACTAACCATGCTACCCTGAGAAAGTGACTTAGCATCTCTGGGGCTGTAGTTTCTTTTGAAAAAGAAAATAATTCCATACAAGCAAGTGCCTCGAAGTAAGATGTCATGGGAATGAGTTCAACCAGCCGAGAGAGAGCAGACACAGTGTTAGATTCACAGAGGATGCTCAGAGGACATTTGCTGTTGATTCCACTTGCAGTGGACCTGAGCCTGGGTAGTTCCATCTTGGACCATGAGTCTGAAACTGTCCCCTGGTACACATGGCTGACAGAAGTACTAGCAACCATTGGCCCCAGAGACCTGTTTAGCGGGAAACATGGCTCTCATGAATCCCAGGATGGAGCTGCAGTACAGCTGCATCTTAGGCCCCTTTCCATCACTGACCGTAACACACAGACAAAAGCAATGAAGAAGGTTTATTTGGGTTTATAGTTCAAGGGTGCAATCCATCATGATGGGGAAGTCATGGCGCCAGAAGTGTGAGACAGTTAGTCACATGACATCCACAGTCATGACAAGCAGGGACACGATGAATATTGGTGTTCAACTCACTTTTTGCTTTTTATTCTGACCAGGACCCCAGGCGTAGGTGTGTCTTCTCGCCTTAATTACCTATTCATGTAATAGTATGTCCCTTGATGACTTATTGAAGCCTAACCTAGTCTAGATAACCCTTCCAAAGTGGCTCCAGTCCTGTCAAGTGGGCTATTGGCCCCAGGGACTTGCAGTCCATACCTCGAAAATGACCTCATAGCAGGTCTAGCTGACTGCCATTGAAGCCATCTGGGACCTACAGTGTGTCAGACTCCACCTCATCTCTCTCTCTGCCTCCCAGAACTCCAGGTGCCCCAGGTCCTTTGTAGGCAAAGATCTCCATTTTAGTTGTGGCCCCTTTAGTTAACTCTTGCTTACACATAGATTAGTAATTTTCCAGCCTATGTCCCCCAAGGACTTGGTGGCTCTCCTCATCTTCAGAATTTCTAATAGCAATTATTGATTCACAAGTCTGTTGCAACTGGAAGACAATAGTCTTAACCAGATTCAGCCCCAGCCTGTACACAGGGTCCAACCCAGAGATGATGCTCACAGAAGGGACAGGTCTACACTCTAGACATGCATGGCAATTAGAATGCCCCTTGTCCCTTCTATGTTTACTCTAGAAAGTGTCCTATAGAGAGTGATGTCTCATCTCAAAAGACTATAATATCTTGAGCAAGCGGCTTAACCTCTCTAAGCCACAGTGTCTCCTGTAAAACGTGGGTCCCTGCAGCTGGGGGAAGCAGCAGCTGCGTGTTTAGGAGCTTGTCATTCACACACACTGCTGTGGAAGACACCGGATCACTTCAATCCATCCTTCAAAGATACAGGAGAGTGGTGAGGTATCTCACAGACATCAGCTCCTGAGGCTCAGGACCCCATGGCTGGGGGCCTTGCAACTAAACCAATTCTTTTCAAGGTTCCTGCAGCCACCTTGAGGTCAATTAGGAACTGTCACTTGGAGAGCCAGCCACACAAGTGTTTAAATATGAACTAAGAGTCGTACACTACACTCAAATGACTAAGGTAGGAAGCCATTTCAGTTTTCAGAGAGCCATTATGTCAACAGTAAGGATAGGACAAAAGGTCATGGGAAGGGGACTTGGGTTGATAACCCAGCAGAGTGCAGGGTAGAGGGCACGCACCAGCACACCACTACCCAGGGAAGTTGGACTATTGGATGACCCAGCTCCCTGCCCAAGGAGCATGGACAGTGACCCGCCCCACAGAATACAGGAGGGGTCATTATCAAACAATTTAAACAGTTTGATATGCAGAAAAGATAACAAGCATAGAAATATCACCTACTCCAACTTGGTCTCCAAGGTGGCTCCAGATGTCCTGAAGGCTCGGGGCACAAAGCCATCTGGGAAGGGAGGGAAGGGCGAGATAGGACCCACTCAGAGGGAAAGTCAAGGTCAGGGCTGGCTGCATGGGTGGTTGTAAGTTACCTTGAAGAGGGGAGTTCTGTCTTGCCCCAGCACTTCAGAGACAGAGCCACAGAAGAAATTGCTGCTGGCACTTGTCACCACAATTTTCGCCGAGCACTGTGTGCATAAACCTCTCCTGAATTTTAACTGGCAAAATTAATCGGCATCAAAGTCAATTTGAACTTTCAGGTAGTTGGAGGAGGGGCTGAAATGGAGAAGATGCTGGCCAGGCAGAAACAACTTGGCCAGTTTGGCCAATTTGGAAGGAAGCGGGGAGGTGGGTGGGCAGATGCAGGATGCTCTCAGAGAAGACTTTGGGATCAGCATCTCCCTATAGAGAGCGCTCGGAAAAACTTCAAATAGAGGAGGACGCCACACTCCATGCTGGTTCACTCACGAGTCTCCTCCCCTTACCTGTGCCTGTGAGGCAGAGTGACGGCTGGGAGCAGTGAAGCTGGATCTGTTGGTGATGGATGGGCTAGGGTGGCACATGGCAAGAGCCAGTGGGGATGTGAGGAAAGATGATCAGAATAGATCTAAGAAAAAAGAACATCTCCGTGGGAAATAGAGTGGAAAATAGGCTGGGAATGACGAATCCGTGTGCCCTGGGGTGAAGTCATCCATCAGCGAGATGGCCGGAGATCAGGGAGGCTCAGGGATGGCAAAGACCATCACCAGCTAGTGTGGAAGCCAGCACACCTAGTGCACACTGGGATGTCCTATAGAAGCCAGGCTTCCTCCTTCCTACCTCAAGGGAAACCTTGTCACAGGCCCTGTCACTATGACATTGTCAATGTGGAGAGTATAGTTAGTGTACCAAGCTCTGCTTCACATCACCACCACCATCATATCAGGCTGCCGCAGAGCACATTCCTCCCCTGAAAAATGGGGAAACTGAGGCTGAGCTACTTTTCTCATGCTGGCAATAAAGCTTGCTTTGCCTTGACTATGTGCTGAGCGCCTCGGATGCTGACCTAGGATGTCTAACTGTTGCTCACCTTGTACCAACAGTAACCCCTCAGGCAGCTTTCCCCTCCTTAGGTCTATGACAAGTGGCCTCTGTCTAGGTCACTTTGTTCTCAGGCAGCATCTATGCCTATTGCTTCCTGGTCTCTTCAGTTCCCCAGGCTAGTGGGGACCTATTCCCTGTACAAACAACCCTGAGATGGCCCTTCCCCTTCAGTCCCCATGTCACCTTGAGTACTCACAGAACATTCAGGCTGTGCCCCTGAAGCCCAAGCCTGAACCTTGTTTATCTGAGCTCCCCACCCAGTGGCTCACAGCTCACATCCCCCAGCACCTCCACAGACTACCTGATCCATGCCACCTGCTCTGCATTGCATTTCATATTTTTCTTCAACATCCCCTCATTATTTACTTAAATAAAGCCACATAGAGAAAGAGAGAGAATTGAAATCACGGCCCTAAATGGCAAGCCTACACCAGCTGCCTTAAATAGACTAAGAAACCAATGGCAAAGAGAATCAAACTGGCATCTTACTTCTGGAAGGCTTGTGGCTCTGTGGAACTCTGTCTTAGACAGGGCCCTTTTATGTAGCCTAGGCTAGCCCTGGTACTTTCTATGTAGGTCAGACTTGTTTCCAGCTCATGATCTTTCTGCCTCAGCCTTAAGAGTTCTGAGACAACAAATATGTCCCGCCCTGCCCAGCTTTCAGCTCACTAGTTTGCTAAACAAGGGGCTAGCAGGTGGTGGCAGATAATTTAAGATGGCTGACATCCCTGAGGGGTTGTCCTGGGCTGGAAGGACAGCCTACAAAAAGAAACATGTAAGAGCACCCACCCCAACCTTGAAGGAATATGGCAGAGACCAGCTTGGTGAGGTTGAAATGTCTCTCTGAACCATCCCACACAGAGGCCATAAGCCACAAGCACTCAGGGGCTGCCAAGTGGCTTGTGTGGTCACAGGGACTGAACCTTGTTGACTCAGTCGCATGGACACTGGGACACTATTTAGTGTTTATTTTTTTATGTGTGACTTTGTGTGTATGTATATATGTGTGTATATATATATATTTTAAGTATGAGTTTATGTGTATTTTGCATGGATGTATTCATGTGAATCTGTGTGTGTATTTATGTGTGTGCACAGGTGAACCCCCAGCTCCATGTAAGCATGTGTGAGGCCAGAGGCTGATGCTGGAAGGGCCTTCCTTCCTCAGTAGCTTCTCCACAGGTTCTCACAGACCCTGGAGGCCCTCTTTTGTCCAGACTGTCAGATCAGCAAGCCCCTTACCCATCCCATCCCTACCCCCCAGTCCTGGGATTACGGGTGTCCACCATGCCTGGCTTTTTGGGGATCCCACAGAAAGCGGTCTACTCATCGAGTCATTTCCCTGGCCCCACAACCATGACACTCGACACCTGTGACCCTAGCCTGTAAGTCGCATGAAGGCTAGGCCTAGCTCATTCATTCTCTGTTGAATTTCTACAAGTCAGCCTGATGTCTGGCCCAGAAACCCTGCAATCTTCACCTGCTGCTCAAAGAGGCAAAGGAAAGGAGGAGGGAAGGAGGGAGGGAGGGAGGGAGGGAGGGAGGGAGGGAGGGAGGACCAAAGAGGACCTTGCTGGCTAATGAGCCAAGAAGCCACTCCCTGCAGCCCTGGCTATCCTAAAAGCCACTAAAGCCTGCCTGCTCAGGCAGCCCCAGCCTCAGGAGCCTCCACACAGGCTTCCTTGCCTCTGCCTCATCCCACCTCAAGCTCCTCAGTAAGGCAACAGGCCCCAGACCCCCACCCCCACCCCCACCATACACACAGCTTCCCCTCTCGGCAAGCAGCGACCCACTTTTCACAGCAGAAGTGAACAAAGAGGTCTTTGTGAAGTGGCCATCACGGCTGGTCCCCACTGCTCCTTCCGCTCCTGCCTGGGACAGTAGGTGCCCCGTGACAATTAGCAGCTGTTCACCTGCTCCCCGGAGCCAGGCACCTGGCCTTTGGCTATTATATAGCTTGAATTTCTGCTTGATGAAATACCAGCCAGGCTGGCTCAGGCAATGAGCCATGAGTGCCAACTACAAATGCAGTTGCCAGTCCCCTGCCTACCCCCAGCCTGGCCTTTGTGTCCCAGAGCCTCTGAGCTACCCATTCAACCCAGCAAAATGCCACAGCAGCCCCAGTGAACACCTTCCTTTTGGGTGGGGAGTACATGAGCGGGAAGAAAGGGGTGGGTGCTGGCAAGATAATGGGGCACCCACATCCAGTGACAAGCAAGGCCATCAGAAGAGCCTCTGCAGTAACAGAACCAAAGGGCAAAGGGAGGCAGCTAGGGAAAGGAACAAATACCCAGCAGCTCAGCTGCTCCATCCCTGGCAGCTCCTGTGATTTATGAGGCTGGGGACTGTCCCCCTCCCCTACAAGACTGTTGCCAAGTCTCCACCAGACACTAGAAGATCCCCTTCTTCCTTGGCTCTTCAGGGAAGGGAAGCTGGAATGCCTCCCCCGACTACTCTATATGTACTTAGGAGAGAATCCTTCCCGGCCCTTGTCTCTGAGTTTCCCTTGGTAACAGGGAAGACTGTAGATGGTTGGCTTTTCTCTGTCCTGCTTCAGAGGACAAGCCACTTCAGGCACATAAACCTGAGATCTGGTGTGTTAAGAGGCTGAGGCAAGAGGACTGTGCAAGTTGATAGCCACCGTGGACAGTTTACTGAACCTCTATATCAAAAATAAAAGTATTGGGTGTGGTGGCTCATCCCTTCAATTCCAGCACTTGAGAGGCAGAGGCAGGAGGATCTCTGTGAGTTTGAGTCCAGCCTGGTCTACTTAATAAGTTCCAGGACAGCCAGGGTTACATAGAAAGAATCCATCTAAAAATTAACAAAATTAAAAAAAAATAGGAGTGTTGTGGTATGGCTCAGAAGATCACTTTGCTCATTACACACAAGGCCCCGAGTGCTGAAATAACACACACACACACACACACAAACAGCTTATGGAAGGAGAGGACATAGCTTTCTTTGACCTCTGGCTCCAACACTGCTGTCCCAAGCGTTTGGAACTCAGGAGGCCCTTTACAATGCCACGATCATGCCACACAGTGTCCTATCATCTGGGTCCCAATCTCTGAGAGCCAGGGGTTGTGGTTACAGCAGCCACATGTCATGCATCTGTCCTGTGCTGGCACCAAGGCTTCCTCACATCACTTGACATGCCTGTATCAGCAGTCATACCCAACTTGACCTTTGGGAAACCAAGGCTGACAGCAGCGGCTCAAGTTCATATATGAAGCACATGTTGAAGACAAAACCTGACCAGTCAGGTGCCTGCTGGAGACTAGAAGTTTCTCCAGAGATACTACCCTGTCCCATCAGTCTTGGCTCTGGTCCAGGCTATACAGGCCTGGAATTTCTGGGAGCTATGGGCAGTTCCTGAAGGGCAGTGTATCTTCCTAGAGGCTACAACAGCCCTGGAAGTCCCAGCAACCATCCATCACCCAACCAAAGGTTCCAGAGAATGCCCAGATACAGGACCAAACTCACTTTGGTTCCCAGGCTCCAAACACAGACCACATTCTGGGCCTGGCTAGCAGCAACCTCTGCCTGCTGTCCATCCACAGTCCAATGCCATCCTGGTCATTGGCCACGCCTTCTAGGCTCAGTGGTAGGTTTCTATTTTTCCATCTTCATTGGGCCCCTCAGGCATATCCAATCTCTTGACAGTGAAAGACACTGTAATTAGACCACACGACACATACATACAAACACACACACACACACACACACCTCTTAGTAATGTGATTTTGTGTTGTATCACATTTGCAGCAATTTGAAGCTGTGTGTGACCCTGTGGCCCCCAGACCAAGAACTAAACAAGGCCTTGACTGTGTTCCCTTTCACAGCCCTCCTGGGCCAGCTCTCTAATCTTTAGATCTCATTGGTGGTGCATGTTGAACGATTCACTCTCTGACTGTTTTCAAGCCAGGCGGTACAGTGTAGGGTGTCACACACTGAGGGTCCTCTATGGAGGGCTCCTTAGGTCTGAGGTGGCTGTTATTAGTGGAGAGGAATCACTGGAAGATGCAATGTCAGCCTGCAGTGGTGACAAGTGATGGATGGGCAAGTCCATGTAGCCTGTCAGAAACTTCCAGACCACAACCTCCAGGGCCCACTATACCAGGAGTGTGTCATGTAAAATCTTCCTCTATCCCTCAGCCCTCACTTTTTATTCATTTATATTTATTTATGTGAGACAGGGTCTCATGTAGCCCTCACTGGCCTCAAACTGTGTAACTAAGAATGACCTTGAATGCTTGATTCTCCTATGTCTAGTATAAGATAGAGGCTTGAGCCACCATTTCTGGTTTACATGGAGTCCAGGGCCTTGTGCATGCTGGGCCAACACTGTAACAACAGAGCCACATCCCCAGGATCCTGCTCTTGCCTTTTAAAAGACATATAAGGTAAGACTGAGTGAATGGGGACAAGTCCAGGTACACTGTGCTAGGCAATGGCCTGCTTTGACCACAGTTCAAGTGGGGACTGGAATTCAAGACCACTGGATACTGGGCCACAGGGAAGAAATGGAAGTGGATCTGCCAGACCTAGATCTCCTGCCCAAAGTAGTCTACCAGGTTTTTCTGGAGCCCTCGGTGCACTAACATTTCTGGGATGTCAATGTGCCCCCCCACACACACACATACAGAGTCATTTGCAAGTTAGTAACAGGAAACACTCAGGGCTGAGTGCAGGTGCAGGCAGAGAGAAGCCTGGTAGAGCTGCCCCATCACCCCAGGCTTGGCATGGGCCGGCCATAGGAGCTACCCAAGGCTCATGGTCTAGCCTGTAAAATGGGGAGGCTATCTCACAAACAGGGGTTCCGGGAGGATACAACACAAACTGTGGGCACAACTGTCAGGTTAGTAATTACCTTTCCCCTCTTCCTCCTCCCTTTTCATCTCCAGCATCTGTCCCCAGCCAAGGGCAGGACCCTCCCAGGAGGAAGCATGCTGGCAATAGAAAGCCCTTCGCTCTTCCCACCATCTTCTATCTGGTCCGCTCAGATACCAGCCAGACAATGCACAGAGCCGGACAGCAGACAAATTCTCCCACTCCCGGAGGTGGTGAACAGAGCAGTGTCAGGAGACAAGCCAGGCCCAGTGTCTGTCAAGTGTCAGGCTCAGGGGAGACATCATTCATTCATTCAATGACCACTCTAATGACCTAGTAGTCTTTTGCAAGCGATGCTGTTGTTCTAAGAGCAGAAGGCCTTTTTTTGCCAGGATTTCTCTTGCATATTCAGACCAAATCTCACATGCTGCAAACCTTGTCATGGCCTCTCTGTAGAAGCAGGACGCTGCCTGCTGGCTTCTTGGAGCTGGGGCCTGTGTGTCTAAAGGTTAAAGGTGACTTATTGATCCAAATAGCCCTGTGCTGAACACCACTATGCGTTAAGGGAAAGACACAATAATGAGCAGAAACGAACAGCCCCCGCCTCTAGTCTCACTCAGCAGAGGTGACAATGTGAGTCTCAGATGACACTCAGCAGGGGTCTGGACTTCAGGGAAAGTCGGAGCACAGGGATGGGACCAGCCTCCTCTAGCCAATGTACCACAAGGTCCTCCACACTCTGGGTCCAGTGCTGTTCTTTGCAAGAGGTGGACACTGCCTCCAGAGAGCTCCAGTTCCAGAGTGGCTGATGAGGAGGCTGGGGAGGTTTCCACCCAACATCTGCCTCTTGAACTGGACGTGCTAGGAGATGACTGTGGCTAGCACAGGGAAACCACTACAAGAACCCTATCAAATGCCTCTGTGCAGTAATTGGCTTCATCTCAGCTTCCTTTCTGAGAGGCAAGTCTCACCAACACCAGGCCCTGGAAATAACAGAGGCTGTCTCCTAGGGTCTCATTGACAAGAAGAACCTACATAGTTCTCTGTCTTCTTGGTTCTGCAGACTGTACAGGTTCCATCTGATGGTCCTGTCTTGAAGAGGCCCGGTCAGAGGGCCTCCCCTAGAAACACCTGAGTGCAGTGTGGAGCAGTTCCGGATGGCACCATGCAACCCAAAGGGCTAGCTCACTCACTGACACAGTTTGGAATTGCAGCTAAGTCAAACTCAGTGCAGATCTGTGTGCCTAGGAGGCAGAGGGTGGCTGGCTAAGACCAAGTCCACACTACAGAGCCCTGCTCCTGCTCTCTCCCTGCTATTCTGGGGGTCCATAGTGACTGCCTCCAGTTCCTCACTTTGCATCCAAGAGGCCTCTTCTGTCTTGACCAGCCAGTAGCGCCCCCCACCTCCAATCTACTGGAAACATACAGTGGGACCTTGCCACCCTGTTTGTGCCTTGAAATTTATTCCCAAGGATGGGCACCTCTTAGGGGTGACACCATAAGCGTCACCAGCTGTGGTTGAAATGGAAGGTCCAGCACCTTCTGCACATGATCCAAGGGCTGCACCTGCCGTCAAGGACCACAGTGCAGGTGTATGCGAGCTATTTCAGACCTGGCAGAAATGCCAAGGCTCCACTCATAAAGAGACTCTCAGCTTGTCTGTTGTTTTAAGAGGGGGAAGAGGATGAAAGTGGGAAAGGGGAGGGGGGTGGAGAGGGAAGAAAAGAAGAGAAGAGAGGGTACCAACCAGGAGGAAAATGGGGAAGAGACAAGATAGGAGTGAGGAGAGGGGAGGGGAGGGGAGGGGAGGGAAGGGGAGAGAAAGCCCAGGAAGGGAGGGAGGGGAGGGAGGAAAGAAGGGCTGGGGAAGAAAAGAGAGCGGTAGTATTCATCTCTTCAGAAACATGTGCCCCCACAACACACACACACACACACACACACACACACACACACACACACTGGGATGAGGTCATGCTTGTTAGTCCTTCTCTTTGCAGACATACCCTGCCCCCTCTTCCCCAGCAGATGCCCACCGATTTTCTTAATGATGACAGTGTCTACCAGGGACACACCCTCTCCCATCTGTGCAGATGAACACACTGAGTAATTCTCTTTCACCTTGAGTTTGGTAAAGGGTGAAGTATGCAGGCAGACCTGGTTCCCCCAGCCATCCTCAGGACTGGGCCCAAGGTAAGGAGGGTGTGTCAATCCTTCTGGGGTGAAGCCCAGGCTTGGAGGCAGACAGCCCAGTGCTGGACCCCTGCTCACCCATTACTGACTGGGTGACCTTGGCAAAGTCACTTAACTCCACCAAAACCTCGGTTTTCTCCTCTGCAAAATGGGACTAGATTTGTAACTCAGAGGGAGTGTAAGTATTAAATGAAATATGGAAGAAGAAAAGCACATGACTAGAGCACTCACAGCCCCCTTTTCCATTAAGAACATATCCACCTCCCAGGGAGCTATAATAATATATCATTATGGTGGGTGCTTCCCTGCATGGTCAGGTCCACAGACTCATTGCAAAGCTCCATCTCACTGCACACAATATGCATGGGCTGAGTCTACAAATGAATGCTCAGTGGACTGGGGAGTATCAGATGAACAGAGAGGAAAGCCAGACTGCTGCCCATCCAGATCAAAGACTTCTGGGATCCTAAGAAGACCAGTGAGCAGAAATGCTGGCCTCCTGCCTCCTCACATCTGACCTCTGCAGCTAAGGTCCTGGATGGCTACAAACCATAACATTTCTTTACGCCCATTATCTCCTCTCCTCTCTGCTGGACTTGCTGAAGTAGAGTGAGATGCAAGTATATGTGCAATCTGCCTTCTGAGCAGTTAGGGGATCCAGGCAGAGAGGTATCCTTTGGAGAGTCCCTGGCAGTCTTAGCCAGATCACCACACCCACTGGAAATCTCTGGGGCCAGAGGGAATGGCAGAAAGAGCCTGGTGCAGGGCCAGGAGGCAGCTGGATGGACCTATGCCTCTGTTTGCAATTAATCTTGAAGATGGCAGCCTCAGTTTCCTAATATGTAAATGTAGATTTGTGAGCCCATCTTGATGCAGGGATCATGAGAGACCACTACAAGAGGTACTGAGAAGAAAAGGCAAAATCACCATCCAGTTCCAGCTAGGAGATCAGGATGAGAGTGGTCCTGAATTATCTTTAAATATATATATATACTGTGAACAAAAACTATTCCAGACCCTGGCACTGGCCTAAACCAAACTAGGTCAGCATGAAAGCATAGCATCCTGCTCAAGTCACCAGGATATTAGGGGTAGAGGTGAAAGCCACAAAGTTCCGTGACCCTGAAGTCGCTCTGGGACTACTCTAAACCCCCATTTATAGTAATTCCATAGTTTGGGCTCCCAGGAAATGTTCTTGGGTGTGGGGAGGTGTGATTTAAGAAGAGGTGGGACCACGGGTGAGTTGGACTGTGGATAGCCAGTTTTGGCCAGTCCCCCATTCTGTCCCTAGCAGTGGATGGAGACACACAGAGGAGTGTGGTGTTCCCACAAGACAAGGGGGTGAGGTGGGGAGTGGTATGGGGGTGGGGGTGGGGATGGGACAGCAGAAAAAGGACCTTCTATGAAATCTGCATATACCTGATTTCAGAGTCCCCACAGTCTGAGCATTGGGAAACCAGCCCTCAGACCACATCTGATGACACTCAGCTGCAGAACTGGCGTAAGTAGGGCCTTCCAATTCCCCAGTCCCACGGGCTCTGAACCATTTTAGCTCTAATAAAGCCTGTCCAGCGTCCACTGCTTTCAGGGGAAAATGTTCCAGGGCTGGACCAGGCAAGTTCAAATCTCTCCCTCTACCTCCTCAGCCTGACGCACTTTCTCTCTTTAGGGTCACTGCGCAGTGTGTGGTTTCCTTTTGCCCAGTTCAGGGTACTTTAGGGAGTCCTTAGGCGATGTCAGAGCCCAGAGAAACGAGTCCTTCTTGAAAAAGCCTGGTGGATGGGAGCTAGGCACAGGAATGTTTACAAACGGTGCATAGACACTTCCAATTCAGCCTTTTTTGGTTCGTCACCACACTGATCTCATCCCTCCTGCAGTAATGACTGATTCCTGCTCGGGGAGGGCCAGTGTGTTTTTGGGTGCGCTGCCTAGAATCTACCCTCTCATATCTTCCCAGGCATCCCCTGGCAGGTGGCTCCGCAAAGCTATGCCAGGTGCACGGATCCCGAGCATCGCAGCCGCCTACGTGAAAAGCGCCCTCCTCCGGCACAGCCCGCCAGTCATGCTTCGCGAGGCTCCTCCTCGCGCTCCTGCCTGGCGTGATGGCCTAGCCTGGAAAGAGAAAAAGTGGATCTTTCCCGGAAGATCTCAAGAAAGGGAGCCTCTGTCACTTCGGTGTTCCTGAGCCCAGCACAAAGTTTCAAGTTCGAGAGATCTGGGACTGCGGAGCTGAGAGGCGACGTGTATCTCGACCCACACATTCACCCCGGTGCCGGGAGCCAGCGCTTTCCGCAGCCAGTAGAGGCCAGCGAGCCGAGCTGAGGCTCCGGTGCGCCAGTATAGCTCTTCGCAGCGAAGACCATGGCTCGCAGCTCAGGCGCGAGCTCACAGGGTGGGGTCCTGACGCAGTCGGGGTTCCCCTGCAAGGCTCTTCCCATCCTCTTTCCTGCTTCTTTTCATCATGTGCATCCCAGGTTGAGGGAAATGGGTGCTCCCCATCTGGGTCCCCACCCCCAATCTTGCTCCCTGCAACGTTCAGGTGAGGACTCCAGGTCAATTCCACAAAGCCCAGCGCCTTCATGGTGGCGCCGGGGACCCGGACCTTTCCACAGACCATCTTTCCTTCTAGAGGTATCCCAAAGGGGGAGCCCTCGCTCCCAAAGTTACAACGAAATGTGATACACTTCGGAAAGTATTAGCTTCCATAGAGGATAGAAGGTACAAAGTACCGGCTTGACATTTCTTGGGGTCACACCAGTCCCTTCCCCCATTGCCTACAGACCTCTTTCCAAGACTCAAATCCTCCCTTCAGCAAACTAAGCTCTCTTCAAAGACTGAAGGAGTTACAGGCTGTAGATTATTTTAGGGGCACACCCTTCTGCAGACAGTCTCAGAGCTCAGATAGGCCCTTTCTAGTATAAGGAACGAGGGCTGACCCTCCATCGTGGTCCAAATGGAACAGAGGCCAAGGCCCCACTGGAGACAATGGCTTACTTTTCACGCCCACCCACCTCCCCAGGGGATCCGGGGCTATACTCTGATTTCAACACCTGTGATTGCGACTTGACTTGCAGAGGCGCCTTTCTCTCTTTAGGTCCTTTGGATCCTCTCCTATGACTCTGTTGGCCCTGCCTCTGCCCTACTGGACAGACATCTGCCCCTGCTCCCCGCTGGAAAGGTCGTAAGGTTTAGCTTCTACATCATTTAAGACCCACCAGAGGGCAGTACTGGGCAGGATGCCCCTCCTCCGCTCCAGGCAGCCCCAACCCTGCACCTTAGAACTGCCCAGCACGACTGGGTCTGGGTACCCGTTTGAGCTTCAGTTTCCTTCCATTTGGTTCAACCTAGCCCAGGGCCAAGTTCATGGAGAACACACACACAGCCACAACAGTGCTGTTGGATCTCCTCCAGCCCCAGATGTGATCACAGTTCCCTGTACACAGAACCCCAAGCTCCCTCATGGCACCGTCTTCCAGCACTTCCACGTGTGGGTAAGCACACTCCTGCCCCCAAATCACAGAAATATACTCACCAGCTTTCATACAGCCCTCCAGAGGCCAGCAAGCACACCCAAGATACACGTGAAACACCACACCTCACACATCATCCCCTTAAAGGGCTCACACATGCAGTGACACTCACTCACACACTTCATACCTTCATGAAGGAGTTCACACCCCCAAACACTCAGACTTTCTCACCCGCACCTCCATAAAACTGATCTAGACTCTCCGACACCCCTCACAAACAGACCCACACACCATCACACAGGCACATCTAAATGTACTCCCGATCTCTCTCCGCACACAGCTGATTCTCAGACATTCACATACAGACGCAACAAAGACACACACATACACACACACACACACACACACACACACACACACACACACACACACACACTCCCTGGCACAGACCCACGAAGGCTTTCTCCCAAAGACCCATCTTCTCTTGTCAAGCTTCGCTGCACAAAAGCCCTCACTCCAGGACTGTGCCTGCAGCCCGAGACTCACAGAGCCACCCGGGCCCGCGCCCTTCTCGCTCCCCGCGCGCGTCCCCTGGCCCCGGTCTCCCGCGGGCGTCCGCACACTCACCGCGCGCCAGGTCTAGGATCGCGGCTAGCAGCAGGCAGGCGGCGCGGCGGAGGCTTGGAGCAGCTCGCATGGTGCCCAGGAGCTGGCAGTGCTGGCCGCGACGGCGGTGGTGGCAATCGTGGTGGCGGCTGTGGGTCCCCTCGCCATGGGATCAGACGCTCTTGTGACCCGGGCCACCGGCCGTGGCGGTGACGGGCAGCGCGGGGCGCCACGGAGACGTCCCCATGCTACCGCGGCCCGGCCGCCAGGCTGCCCGGGTCTGCTGTGAGCCGTATCGGGCTACTCCGGATTGTTACGGGCTGCACCACTGGACTGCTCTGGGCTGCACTAGGATGCTCCGGGCTGCACCAGATGTACTGACCGCACCGACTGCACCCGACTGCTCTGCGATGCACTGACTGCTCTGAGCTGCACCGGACCTGGCTGGGGCGCGCAGCTGCTCGCTCAGGGCTGGTCGGTTGCGCTTGGCGCCCACGGCGGCCGGAGTCGGATCCGTGGCGGCAGCGGCGGAGTTTGGAGCCGAAGCTCTGCCCGCGCCGCCGCGCTCTGCCCGGCGCTTGCTCTTCTCGCGCCCCCTCCTCTCCCTCCTTCCCCGCCGCCCCGCCCCCCAGCCCCCACCCCGCCCCCCTCCCCGCGCCGCTCTCGCTGCTGTATTCTACAGACTTTTCTTTAATCCGTTCTGGGCTGTTCGGCTCTCGTCCGCTAAGCCGATTTATTGCAGAGAGGAAAACTCGCCCCCTCCCCCTCGGCTCCTACCCTCTACCCCACCCTCCCGTCACATTACAACTGCTTGTTTGTGAACCGCATCCTCCTATACACACACGCACCAAGCTTTGCTCCACCCGAAACCCCCCTCACACCTCCACCTGGCAGTGTTTCTGGACGCCCCCTTTCCTCAGCTTGATGGATGCAAGCACCCTTCCTCTGGGAGAGAGATGCTTTCCCTGCAGGGATGTGAGTCTGGGTCCTCGGGGCTGCCTTTGACACTACGAATGTCCTCCTTGGAGGCTCCGGGGCTTCAGTGTTCCACAAATAAGGGATCCACCCCCGCACCCCGCGCAGCTGCATTCTGCATCCAGGCAGGACCGGCAAGAGAGGCGCGACTGTTTTCTTCTGTCAGAGACCAAGCTGTCACCTTCTAATCAGGCCTGACACCCGGGTCCTCCACTTGAGAAGTGTGAGGTTGAAACTTGTATCAGATCTTTGCTCTGGTAGCCACCCACAGATTACACACACCATTGTGCCTGGGCCCAGGACGGGCTTGGGGTCTCAGGCCATGTGAAGAGGAGACAGGTGCTCTTGGTTCTTAGGGTGGAGGAAAGGGGAGAGTGGGGGGGGGGGAGTGAAGCGATGCAGCGGACCAAGAATTAGACTGACAAGGTCCAGGATGGCCAGTAGAATCAGGGGGTAAATCTGGGCCCCGAAACTATGAGCCAGGGCTCACTATACCACACTCTCCTGGGGAGTCCCAGCTCTCCTTACTTTGCTAGGCTGCTGCACCCATTTGTTCCTCAGTTTACTCAGATAGGCAATGGGTATACTGCCAGTTCCACTGGCTGCTGTCCTTGAGAGAGAGGTGGGCAGTGGGCAATGGTTTGGCAGGTGCTGGGAGCGGCTTGTGCCAGGATGTCCCCCTCCATGGAGTGACCTGATCCCCTCCTTTGCCCTCTGCAGCTTCAGCACGTGCCTTCCCAAGGCAGCTAACTGCAGCTCAGGCTTGCTCAGCCTCTCTGCTCCAGAGAAGGAGCGATTTGCATTTATTTAGATCTGAACGCATACGTTCACCTGACAAGCTTTAGAATGATCCTCTCAGTAAAATAATAATAATGATCGTAATAAACCCTTATAAATAGGTGTTTGATTACAGTTTGTCCCTACGTGGGTTTTTTCTTTCTATTTTTTTTTTTTTTTTGAATCAGACTAATTGGTTGCCAGCCTGATTGGGCTGGATCTGGCTTGAACACTGGAGTCTTGAGCCTTTATCCTTCCTCTGGCTGTTCTTTGCTCTCTTTTTCTCTTGTCCCCTCCCCCATGGCTCATCTTCTCTACGCTGCTGAGGGTGAGCTTGAGGGCATCTCTACCCAAATCTTCTTTCTGACTTAACCCAGCCATGGGAAGAGAACAACCCTTGCCCGTCTGTTCCTACCAGCCCTTCCCATCTACCCCTCTGCTTCTGCTTCAGGAAAAAGCTATCCAGATTTCTAAGCTCTCTGTGTGAGAGGCTCTCTGACTGAGGAACTCCAAGCTCAAATGCCCCCCCATGCACACACATATTGGGCTGAGCTTACAGGAAATGCATGCACTGCTGTGTGACATTATTCCTGCACTCAGAGCCCAGCTGCAGGAGACAGCTAGGTGAGGGGGTACAGGCAAGAGTTCCTCGGGTGAAGACTGAGTGGATAAGCCTTTCTGGCTGCACCTACCCAGCCCTGCCATTGTAGGATGAAAGGATCAGGCAGTGTCTATAGCCTCTGTCTACTTGGGTGATGCTCCCCATCAGCCCCACCTTCAATCAGCTAGGAGAGAGCCCTGTGGATGCTAAGGCCAGGGTGTTGCCTCTATGGAGCCCTCTGAAAAGAGCATCTATGAGGAGGGTGAACAGAAAAAAAGGTTTGAAACCCAGGAAATGTGTTGTCACAGCTGAGAATCTTGGACCTGGAATTTGGACATGTTGGTGGACCCACCTTCATTCCCAAACCTTGAGTCTCTGCACTGTTCGTGAGTAAAAAGTCATCCTTGCCAGTGGTACATAGTAGGTCTCCACTGACTGTTGCATGGGTGGAGGAATTAATGAAAGACTGAATGAGAGAAGATCACTCATTTGTCCCTTATCTCTGAGCTCGAGCTGGTTCTCGGTGACAAGCTGTGACCACAAACCTTCTCAGAGGCCCAGGACTGTGAAGCCCAGCAGGGCTCACCAAAGAAAAGACATTTCACCCAAGTGCAGAGTTGGTTCCCCTAGAAGGGGCCAGGCTGCCAATGCACGCCTATTACCATATGGTATTGATAACAGCAACAGCCGGCCTCCCAGCTCAGCCAACAGCCCCGCCCCTCCAACTCTGTAAAGCACAGCTCTGGAGCCCTTTCTTCTGCTGCTCAGAAAGGAGACTCCGAGGAGAAGCGCAGAGTCTGTTAGCAGGGGGCACAGGGTGACTTAGCAAAGGAAAGGTCACCTGGGGCAGCCACAGGCTTTTAATTTACTTTCTATCTACTAATGGAACTACTGCCCGCTAGAGGCAGGGCTTCAATTTTTTTGTCCTGATTCTCAGACTTTTAAGTCACAGTGAGCCACGCCTCTTTCTTGGGCTCTGCTCCAGTAGGAGCCACTAGCCTCTAGGCAGCCAAGGGGCAGCAATTTGCTTGCCTCCAGGAGCAAGTCCGCCCAAGTCCTCTGTCCTTGGTGCTGAAACCGGCTCTCCCGACAGAGGGTGCTAGCGCACAAAGCAACCTTCTCCGCCCCACTCTAGGGGCGGCCCCTGCAGGTCACAAAGGAGCTTCTAGTTAGCTTTCTTCCTGGAGAGGGTATTATTGGATCTCACAGACTGGTGTCTGAGAGATGGGCTTAGCACGTTTGGCAACAACTACTTAATAAAATAGAGAATATGGGAACCTGGCCTCTGTGCCAAGCTCTGGCAGAGAACTTAGCATGTGATATGGTGACACATCAGTGGGTGTTGGTGTGATTCCTATTTTAAAGATGAGAAAACTGAGGCCTAGAGAAGTTAAGCAAATTTTCCAAGACATCGCAAGTGACAAACCCAGATTCTAAGGCAGAATGCACGTCAGGGCTGGAGTTATTACATACCCTCCTAGGCCAACACACATCTGCAAGAACCACCACACTGGGATCCGCATGTATACACAAGGGCACTTTTATGAATGTACACACGTGCCAGATGGAAAAACTTTCATGAGTCCATTGTGTCCATTTCTTTTATCCCACATAATCATCATGATAGCTCTCCATGGCAACTTTGTGTATAAATAAATTATAGATAAGGAACCTGAGTCTCAGAGATATCAGAAGAATCACATAGAGTGGGGTAAGGCAGAGTATTCTGAGAATAGGGACAGGTATGTCCCTAAAGAATGAAGATACCTCTCTGTATGTCCCTCCCTCCCTCCCTCCCTCCCTCCCTCCCTCCCTCCCTGCCTGCCTGCCTGCCTCTCTATCTCTACTTCTTTCTCTGTCTCTTGCCCGGCCATAGCTTCACTGTGAATGGCCACCACCAGCACACATCCCAGGCATGACCAGTTCATTGTTGTTTGCCTAAATTAAACATAACTGGACGTGATTGCATGACTTAAATCAATTGTGAGTCAGCCACTTGGAATTAAGTCTCACTTCATGTCTTTAACAGACTTGGCCCCATCTACACACTCAAGCTTCCACACATCTCCCCAGAAGAGGACCCCACAGGCTTGAACAGGAATCTCTGGAGATGTACATAAGGGTGCTAGCTATCATTCACCCAGAGGAAGAAGTTGGAGACTCGTGTTCTCCAAACAGGATCCCATGGACCATTTGCAATACTGCAATGAAAATCCTCTGAAAGAGCATCCCAAGGCTAAATCTATGTGGAAAATTCCAATGCTTTCCTCTTACTTCACAAGAGCACAGTAAAGACTCCGAGGCATCCTGCAGCTCTTCACCTGTTTCTAGCTTTATCGGGTGGGAATCTGCCTTTGTTTGACAACTTTCTTGTCAATTCTTATTAACGCCTGTGTCCTGGGATTCTGTGGGTGGCAGGGTGAGGAACATTGTTCTGGATAAGCCTCTGAGTCCCTCTGCAGACAGGTGACAATAACAGCATGATCACCATCGACTGACGACATGTTGTCACACTTACTGAAGCCTGCTGGGTTAGGTACTTTGCTCGTACTAGTTAATCGAGCCCTGAACAACCCTCTGGAACAGACTCTATCTGCAGGTCCATCAAATAGACAAGGAAGTAAAAACACCAAGAGTGAAGCTGATGCCTAAGGTCATCTGCCTGGTACATGGTCAAGCTGGCATCTGAAGCCAGATACCTCTGCTGACCGGTCTCTGCTTCCAGATCTGTTTCCCATCTCACTCTCTCCACTCTGGATGCTGAGATGAAAATGTCTGCTCTCTGTCCTCATGGGACACTGTAGGCCTCATGTGTGCAGGATCACAGCTGATTCATATCTGGTTATTTGTGCCAAGAAAGATCAAGAGTAACTCGAGAAAGTGACTGTTGGAAGGAAGGAAGAAATAGATGAATGAATAAATGGGTGATTGGAAAGTAATTAAGTGGATGGATAAATAAATTGTGGGTAGATCAATAGATAGAAAAATTGATAAGAAGATGGAGAGATGGGTAGGAAGGATAGATGAAGGAATGGATGAATGGTTGGGTGGGTGGGCGGGTGGATGATTGAATAGAAAGATACATAGATAGGAATTTATGTATAGTCAGACTGATAGATAACTGAACAGATGAATGGATAAATAAATGGATGTAAGGATAGAGGATAGATTGAAGGATGGATAGGAAGATGAGTAGGTGAATTGTGAGACTTATTAAATGTTGAGTAGATGTATGAACTGATAGGCAATGAGATGAATAAACAAATAGACGTATCAGAAAAAGGCTTGGTGGATGCGACAGAAAAGGTGGTCTGAATGGATGAATATAGATTAGAAAACATCAGCAGGATTATTCTTTTTCTTTCCATTGCATTGTCTGGCTGTGAAGGAGCAGGCCCGCAGGTGTTAGTCATTACTGGAGGTGCCAGCAGATACAGTCAGGTGAGTGACCGAAAACATGGCGTCTGGGTTGAGTGGCTTAGACTCAAAAACTGGTCTCAACTCTCTTGAAAGGCGATTTCTGACTGGAGGATAGAAAGGAAGTACTCTTTTCCTATCCAACGTGACAAATGTGAATTTATCATATTGCTGTGCCTGCCTGGGCTGGTCTCCCTCCCCCTTCTTACCTGTGACAAGATTGGTCAAGAGTGACCAGTGTGGTTTGTAATCAAATCAGATGATGCTCCAACCATGAGGGTCAGCTGTGACTCTTGAGGGCCAGTCAGCAACACAGTGGTGTTATAATGACTCACTATCTGGTTGCTACTGAGGTCTTCAGTCACCCACCCAGGCTCTGCAGTGGATGGGGTGGGGAGGAGTTGGTGGACTACAATGGGGTGCTGTCAAGAGACTTGAAAAGTGTTGAACAAAATTCAAAACCAAAAAGAAGAAAGCCATTTCATTTCCTCCTACAACACTTTACAGAATCATCCCATCCACTTGTGGCTTTAGACTCTTGTCTCTGGATTATCATTTCTGGGCTGAAATCTGAAGTCTTTCTTGGACCCTCCCTTTCCTATTTTCTTGACCACCCTGCAGTTTTGCACATTACCAATAGGTGGCGCCATGGAACATACGATTTCCCCCATATTTATAGCTTTTTGAATAGAAGGCCCTGATTCCATAAAATGAATCAGCTTCTTAGTCCATAAATTTCTTAGATGTCAGTGTTTCCAAGACAAGGCATGATATCCCCAGACATGTTCCCAGTTAGTCACCATTATGTTGAGGAAATACTGTGGATGAGGAAAGTGAGGCCCAGGGAGAGGTTCCATGCACGTATGAAGGAGCATGTTATTCTCAACACACAGAAGAGCAAAGCTTCCCCCACAATGAATCTTGTCTCCCCATTCTCACTGAACATTCCAGAAGGTCTCAGCCACTTTACTTCGTTCCATGAGACTTCTCTGTTGCTTTTTATGCAAGCCTTGGGTCATATGGTTCTGGAAGCCAAGCTAGGAAGTCTGACTATCCAGCTTAGTATGCAATTGGAAGCATAATGGTGTGTGTGCCAAAGGCTTTGGTTAATTACAAAAGGCTCAGGGTAAAGCCCCACAGCCTCTGCCCTCTGCACATCCTACTTCCCATCTTGTGTCTTCAGGCCCCAAAATGTCAGAGAAAAATCCCATCCGATTTACAGTATGGAGAGGTAGATAGATGATTTCTTTTCTGTAGGTTTCATGATTCCCACTGAGAAGAGGCAAAGGCTGGAGTGGTTCTCACTGACAGCTGACATGGATCACTTTCTCCTCACTTCCGTCTCATTTCTCTTTGGCCACTAATGAAGCAGAGGTGTCATTGATGCCACTGAGCTGGCCTTCCTGGATAAGGCAAGAGCCCGAAGCTCTGGAGGTGTCAGGTTATCTAGGGAGGGAGTAGTTCGGGCAAAGAAACACCCTTGAGGAGCCTTCCAGACACACCATAGGGTCGCCATCTAAGAACAGCAGGCAGCTAGAGCCTGGGCAGGGAGGCCAGGATGTTAGCTGCTGTCTCTGCAGACTGCTCAGAGTCATGTGTGGAAGAGAACAATGGAATCAGCTCTAATGATGGGAGACAGTGATGAGAACACACATGTTGATGCATCTTGGGATCTGATGATGTCTGACATTTGATCTATCCAAAAGATCAATTCCCAGATCCCAGAATTCATGTCTTCTTTGCAGCCCACTGCCCTGGGCAGGTGATAAAACCATCCTGCAACCCAAGGAGGTTACTCAGCTCCCCTTCCATGGCTAGCTCTTATGTTTCTGTCCATCCCCTCTGTCTGGGGGGGGGAGTGACTTTTTGAGAAGTTGTTGGTGAGGTAGGCTGGGGGATTTCCCCAAAGCAGAGGCTTTAGGATGCCTAGTAGAGAGTTCCTTCTTCCTCAGAGCATCTGTCTGCAGGAAGACCAGCTGGAGAGAGAACCTGGTTAGTCTTTTTATGGCATCTAACAAAGGTGTTTGGGCTGGAGTATGGCACAGCACAGCACGGCACAGCACATCACAGATTCATGTGCCTAAACCTTTTGTTTAGTGTTTGGTGGTTTAAGAAGCTTTGAATTTATGATCAGTTCTCTTCCAAGAGCTGGGATTACAAACCTATATTACCATGGCCTATGTATACCAGTGTCTTCCAATGGTTCTTAAAGTTCCCCGCTATTGTCAAGGGAACTAAAGGCCGTGTAGACTCATCAAGCTTAGACTTGGACAAAGCCTTATGCTGAGTGCCAGGGACATAGAGCAGAAGAACCTGGTCTCCACCCCCAGGAGCTCACAGTTGGCAGGGCTGGGTGTCAGCATCGGGGTACCCACCTGTACCTCTAGTCAGACCTCCATGCCTGCTTCTCATTTGGTTTCTGCCTCTTGGGCACCTCCTTGGTACCCTCCAAATCTATTTCTAGTCTCAGCCCACATAAGACTATCTTACTGAAAGGGACAGCAAGAGTCCTCAGAACTGGCCTTTGCTCACTACCTGAGCCTAATCCCATCCCTAGACATAGTCCATGTCCCCAGACAGAGCAACAGTGACAAGCTGATGAAATAACCCCTGCAGAGCCCTGCCCTGAATAACCAGTAGACTATTACGTGTATCCTCAGGCTAGCTCCTGTGGTCTCCAGCTCCCTATGGGGCCACTGCTTGACATTTCTCTCCCTCTCATATTCTGGGGATCAAATTCCAGGCTTCACCCACCCTAGGCACATGCCACACCCCTGAACTACAGTCACAGTCCTTTTGATTTGTTTTGCTTTGTTTGATTTGAGATGAAGTCATACTAAGATATCCAGGCTGACCTTGAACCTGTGCTGTTCCAGCTCTATTTTCCCAAGTAGCTAGGACTATATCCTTGAACCAGCAGCCCAGACAGCTCACTCTCTGGCACAGAACTTCATTTATGCTATTCCCTCAGACTGAATGGAGCCCTCTTTCTTGGGCCATACCCATTCCCATTTCCCTTGCCCCACCCTGGCACAAAAGCTCTTCTGCCCTGGAAGGCAGCTCAGGTTTGCTGCCACTGACTCAGGACACCAGGGGTGACAGCTTTAGCAGGCTCTCACTGCTCTGTGCTGCCCCAGTGGGTCAGGAGCTTAGTGAGAAGAAGGTCAGGGTTCAAGGAGAAGGAAACAGTGGCACAAAGTCTCAGTCTGGAGCAGGGTTCTGACCTGGCATGTATGATAGTCACCCTGCCACAGGAAGGTCACAGCAACCATGGTGGGTCCATCCCCACCTGGAACAGTCCTTAATTATAACATCAAAGGTGCTAGGCCTTGATCAGACACCTTTTTCCTCATTGCATCCCCTAACTCTTTCCTTGAAGCATCAAGTCACTCTTGAGGG
Source organism: Sigmodon hispidus (assembly GCA_004025045.1). Taxonomy (NCBI): domain Eukaryota; kingdom Metazoa; phylum Chordata; class Mammalia; order Rodentia; family Cricetidae; genus Sigmodon; species Sigmodon hispidus. Next base: position 16,042 of record PVIH01006802.1, on the reverse strand, counting down.
GTTAGAAGTGCAGGTGGCCGGAGCCCCTGATACCTGCCTCTGTTAGGGAGTGAGGCTCAGGAGTATGGGAAAGAAGTATGTGAGGGGCACATCCCTGGGTCTCCATGGCACTTGCTTCTACAGAAGTCCCAAACTTTGTTATCAAGACACTCAAACACTCCCTCCTTCCCACTGTCCCCTCACAATGTCAGGAGGGACGAGGTCTCTCCTGAGAGCTATTCTTCTTGGCAGTTCGATAAGCCCCATATTTCACACCCCGAGTGGCTGCATTTCAGTGGTGGGTGAAGTGGTTTTATTTTTATCGAGCACACAGGCATATAAATATGTACGAGGCACACAGAAGCACTTTAGGGTCTCTGGAAGGATGCACAGTGTGAGAGAGGGGGTTAGCGCCACAACTTCACACAGGGCACAGAGTCCCCAGGGACAGAGATGCCTGCCTCCTTCCCTGGCCCATCTCCTAGAGGGGTACTCTCTGCCCTTATACCTGAGCCAAGTTTTCCAGAATAAAAATTAAAAAATAAAACAAGTTTTTAAAGATCTGCCTTCCCACCTTACCATTGCCACCTAGCAGCCATGTGACCTTGGAAAAAGGTTCTTCTCCTGTGTCTAGCCTGAAATGGAGAGCTGTACTCTGAAGTTAACTCTACCTCCCTATAAACTTCTCATTTTTTTCTCTTAAAGAACAAATATGATGAAGAATTTGCAGTAGGCTCTGAGAATGCTAATATCACAAGTGTAAGAAGCTTATCACGAATCCTCCCCAGCCACACTTCGTGATGGCGCAGGGCAGCTTCGGTAATGCCAGCAATGCATGCTCTGGGTGTTCCTGCCTCTGAACCCATGGGGAGAGGCATGGGGGAAGGAGGACAACCGCAGATCTCCCGTGACAGGGCCTGGCGCTTTACATACATTATTGAACTTGAACATGGCAGTGACACTGAGTGGGAGGCATGATTCCTGCTTATGGAAGAAATCGGAGGTTGGTGAGACAAAAAAAAAAAAAAAAAAAAAAAAAAAAAAAAAAAAAAAAAAATTAATGAGCCCAGGCTTGAATGAAAGGCACTTCAATGCTTTCCAATAGGTGGTCACATGTAACTACTCTCTCCTGGAAGGCCACATCATGCCAGGGAATGTCTAGCCACAGTGTGTCCATCAGGGTAGTGAAGAAGAGCTGACTTGTGGAAGTGAGGGATGAGGAGACATCTGCTCTCCTTCCACGGCTGCCTCTCATTAAGCCTGGGTCAAAGCAGACTTTCATTTGTGTGTATGTGTGTGTGTGAGCAGAGACAGAGTCTAGGGTGTGGGGACATGTGTCTAAGGTAAGACAGATATAAGAAAATTATAGTTCTAATTGGAGGATTAAAAGATCAAGAGATACTGAGCTCCAACCCCACATTTCTGCCTCTTTCTCCCCCCTGCTCTCTATATCTTCTGTCATTTTTTATAATAGAGTCTCATGCTGTAGCCCAAAATGTCCTTACAAAGAACTCTGGGTAGACTGGAAAAGGCAGAACCTAGGCACAGCAGATACCACCAGTGGGCACAGAGCAAAGGCTTGGGCAGATGGAGAAAGGTCCAAGAGAAGGACAGTTTGTGTGTGTGTGTGTGTGTGAGAGAGAGAGAGAGAGAGAGAGAGAGAGAGAGAGAGAGAGAGAGAGAGAGAGAGAGAGGGAGAGAGAGAGAGAGAGAAGAGGAAGAGGGAGGGAGGGAGGGAGGGAGGGAGGGAGGGAGGAAAATTTGCAGCACCTCATCTGGATATGTCTCTCTGGAATCCTAATCACCACATTCTCCTGCAAATGGACCAATGGACCATCAGTTTTTCTGGTGGTTCTAGAAGATGAACAGGACTCCTCTATCCTTGACTGAAAAATAGTCTTCCTCTATAAAGGAATCCCATCTTTTTCCAATGACTGCAGTTTTGGCACATGTGAAATGGTGATGGAGGAAAAGGATACCCACTTAGGCAGCCAAGCCAGCCAGTTCAATCCAGCCCTGGCAATCAACAGGGTGATAGGCATCACAGCCAGATTGCTCTCATCTACAAAGGTACAGTCTGGAAGGAAGTAGCTTATTGACCAATAGGGACAGAGGAAGTACATTAGGAGACAGGTAAGGGAGGGGATCCTCTGTTTCATTTAAATCCAGAAAAACCTCCAACCTGCTCCCACCTGCTTAGGCCAGGGCCTTCTTTGGGGTGGTTAGCCAGGGTTGTGCCTTCCAAGCAGGTTCAGGCTCCAGACTGCACCAACAGCAAAGTGGAGATATGAACCCTGACCTGTCTCAGAATCCCAGGCTCTTCCCATCTCTACAACAGAGGCAGCAGGGAGGCTTCCGAGGACACGTGACGAGTTACATTGTGAATGAGGAACCAGGAGTGACAGGAATCACCAAGGGATGAGGCTCCAAGCTGTGCTTCAGTGAATTTATCCGGCAGCCATGCCCTGGGAAGCCTGCTGGAGGAGAGTTTGTGGGCAGGCTAAAAGCAGTGGCTACCCTCTGGAAGGGGTAGCTAATTTGTTCTGAGGTCTGCTGGTGCTGGAGATGCAGCCGAGATCACCAGTACCCTCTGGGCTTATGTAGCTGAGTGTCTGCTGGCCAGAAAAACCCAATCTCCAAGTCAACAGCTAAGGCTGAGAAGCCTGCTGGTTGCAACCCGTCTCAGGCAGTAAACAAAGATGATGTGAGCAGTGGCCAAGGGGATGTGGTACAGCAAAGAGGACTTCTTGGGGGAGGTGACAATTCAGTTTCAGATGGATAGGAAAGCACCAATGGCTTAAAGCCAAGTCACACTCCCCATCTTCTCACTGGTGGATTCTAGGCAAGGTCTACCACTGAGTCAGCCCCCATCCTTTACTGTGAATTCTAAACAGACTCTCTACATATGGATCCTGTTTCTAACCCCAACAGGCATTTCCTTACTGCCGCTCTGGCTGCAGAATAAAGGAAGGAAGGAAGGAAGGAAGGAAGGAAGAATATCTGGGTAAAGGCCCCCAGGCTAAAGACCATGGAGGACCACAGACAAGTGATGATTTGCCTGAGTGAATACAGCCACAAAAACTGCCAAGAGGGCATCAGTGAAGATGTGTAGGCTCTGATTCCAGCAAGAAAAGCCTGCTCAAAGAAACAGTCTCTGTCTTTAAGGCAAATGACAGTGGAGATAAAACATGGTGAGGTCTTAACCCAGCCGAAAAGTCTCATTTTCACACAGTTTCCTGGATGGAATTTGCTCTCTTAAGGTGTGGGTTTCTCAGGAGCTGTGATGGATTGGGAAAAGAAGACCCAGCCTTGGGCTGTAGATCCTGAGTAAAGCTTGGAAGCGGACACAGGGGACAAGAGACCACTCCCTCTGTAGTCCCTTTCCTGAAAGAGAAAGCCTCTGATGCTGAAGAGGATCGGGTGTCTCTGTGTCGCCAGCCATTTTTCTAGGAGTAGAAACACAAAGCCCCGTTCTCTGAGCCCTTTCTCCCAGGCAGCCCCAGTCCAGGTATGGAAGGCAGCCTCCAGTGTGGCTTCTATCGTACAGCCTCCAGGTGTTCACAGCTGGCCTTTCTCTTGAGCCTTGGCCGCCTCTAGAGTTTTATTTTAGATACAGTAGACAAAATGACGGGTATCAGTTCTGAGATGAGGCCATCAAAGGCAACTGTGGTCTTTCTAATGCTCTCTCCATCCGTGACCCTTGCTTGCTCTGATAAAGGAAAGTCATGCTTCCAGAAGCCCTGTGAAGAAACCCTGGGGCCTGTACAGAGCTGAGGATGACACCAGCTCAGGAGCATTAGAGGCCTATGTTCAGCAGCTCTGGATTCCTGGATGTTGGACCTGCTTTGATGCCCCTCATCCTATATAGCCAGAATATCTGATGACCTCTCACCTTTCTGCCGTCAGGTTCTCCTGTCCTCCACCCACCTCCTCCTCACCAGGATGTCAGTTATAGCCACATGCCAGAGGTGCTATGGTCTGGCAGGGCAAGATGAGGTTTACACGCCTCTCTGGAGGGAGAGATGCTAGTACCTTTTCTGCCTGCCTGACCTGTGGAGTCTAGTCCAGCGGAGGAGGAGCCAGAAACCAGTGTCTGAGTGCTTGCTCCACTCACAGCCTCAGCTAGACCATGCCCCCTCGGAAATCACAGTTTTTCCCATTCCACCTATCTCATCCTGACCTTCCTCACCACAGCGCACTCCCTGTATTAATTAGCTACATTATATCATGACGAGGCTGTGATTCCTCATTAGCCAGGAGAGCATGCCCCCTCACATCCCCTCTTATGACTGATCAGCATCTACCTAAAATCATCTCAGGAGCAAGGACTCTGGAATGGAGATTAATGAAGAAATGAGACAGAGGAGCCTGGGACCTGGAGTCCTCTTAAGGGGTTACTGGGGCATGGAGTAGAGGAGATGAAAGGTCTCAGAGCTAGGCCTTTTTTGGCCTCCTAATGCAAAAATGGGTCTCTAGGCAGAGGTGGGTTGTATGATCTATGGCAGGAGCTGGCCAGGAATAAGAGTGGAGGGTAATGAGTGGGCCAGTGCCAGCATTTTGTTGATCACTTACTATATGTTTACCATTATCCTTTGTGCTTAATATTTATTCCCTAAAAAGCACTGTCACCAACTAACTTTATGGAGAAGGGCACTGGGTTCAGAAAGGGCCAGCAAAGGGACTCAATAGAGATGAGATGAGGAAACAATCTCAAATCTGGCAGGAGGGATGCTGTGAGCATCAAGGTTTTCACAGTATCCCAGAACCCCTCAGTGATTGGGGGCAGGTCATGCTTGTCAGGGGTGACAATAACTCAGACAGGAGCAAAGGTATCTGGGAGGAAGCATCCTCAAGCGAGGTTCTGATAAATGGGCATGCCCTCACAAGAGAGCTCAGGATGATCGATCCTTTCCCTCATTCATCCTGTGTACAAGCACCAGACCCCGGAGGAGATGCTGGAAACACACTAAACAAAACCAGACATAGTGCCCGGTGTAGATGGAAAGGCTGACGTTGAGCGAATAATCACACAGCCAATCTGTCAGCCCCAGGGTGAGTGCAGGAGCCCTGCACTGCAATGAACTCATTCCACAGTAGGGCTCCTAAGCAAAGGCAACATATACACCTTCTCAGCATCTTACCTGAGACCTAGCCTGGTCCATCCCAGCATGGGGGATGTGAGACTGTTCATGGAGCCTGAGGGTGGTATGGGGGCTCACCTGTCACTCTCAGGGGCTTGGCAGGACACTTGGCTTTCCTCATTCTAAGGTCTTCTTTGCCACCTGAAAAGACAAAATGAAATCAAGACATTGGGGACCCACGCTGGCTTTTCCTTCTGTCTCCTACAGTGTCTGCCTTGTTCTCAACTTCTCCCGATGCAGACGTCTCATCCTGACACACTTGAGGGGCTTCTCTCTCTGTCTTGTATGCTGGTACACAGTCCTATTGTGGAGCTGGGACCAGTGGACCAGTACAGATAGCAAATGACAGTAACTGTAGGACCACGTGCCTGGGGAGATACCTGGGGATCCAGGCATGTGGAGTTGGAAGCTAGAGTTTTCAGGGACTAGATTTCCTGGCTTTGCAATCACTGAGGACCACTGACTTGCTGTTATCATCAGAGTGTGTGTGCTGAGGGTGGCTTGGTTAGTTTTATTTTCAGCCTGTCCTGAACTGTGTGCAGACTTGTGAGATCTGTGCTTAGGAACCATCATGTACCACTGGCTGAAGCACACATCACAGTGGCTCTGGAGGAAAAGCTTTGGCTTCGTCAGGATTTCCGCTTTATAGATAGATGTCAAGTGGGTACACCTGGGACTCTTGTGTCCCAACCCAGGTCCAGAGAGGCGGGGGGGGGGCATTTCCAGCCTCGCCTTCTACTCTGGCCTCACCTGTGCCTCCCGATGTCCAGAAGTATCCTTTCTGTGCACACTCTGAAATTGCCTCATGCCTCTGGAGTCATCTCCTGCCTGACTCCATGAACCTCTTTGGCTGCTGAATGTGCCCCCTTTCATATGCAAGCTGTCACCAATTATCTCGGAGTGTGACTGTGTTTGGTAACAGGGACTCTGGAGAGGTGTAAAGTTGAAATGAACTCCTTAAAGCAAGTCCTTACCCAAGACAGCTAGAAATCTGCACTAGGCACTAGTGTTTCTTCTTGCTGTGGTCTCTCTCTCTCTGTCTCTCTCTGTCTCTCTCTGTCTCTCTCTGTCTCTGTCTCTGTCTCTGTCTCTCTCTCTCTCTCTCTCTCTCTCTCTCTCTGTGTGTGTAGTCTTTCAAGACAGGGTTTGTCGATGTTACAATCCTGGCTGTCCTGGCTTATGCTTTGTCGTCTAAGCTGAGAGCCAACAGTTTTTGCCTCCCAGTTGCTGCGTATAAGACATGAGCCCATGAGCCACCACTGCCCAACTTTTTTTTTTTTTTAAAGACACATGCATTCGTGATACATGTGTATGTGGTTGTTCATCTCTGTGTGTGTTTCTCCACAAGTCTCCGTTTTATTTTTTGAAACAGTCTTTCACTGAATCTGGAGCTTCCTATAGAAATACAAAGATGTGAGGTATACTCCCCAGAATCCTAAAATAATATCTCTGTAAACCTAGTGCTGGGGGCAGCAGAAGACAGGGGAATCCCTGGGTATTGCTGGCCAGAAATTACAGCTGCCTGGTAGAGTTATGTGCCAAAGTCACACTGACAACAGGACAAGCTGAATCTGTCTGCTTATTTCCCAAGTGCGGGCTCCAGGTGGCCTCCAGTTACTGTCCCTGAACTTCCAGAAGCAGGGATGGGGAGGAAGGTGGGGAGGACATGACCACACACACCACTGACTGTAAATATGACTGCTGGCCCCTGCACAGTTACCAAGCAGAAGACATTAGGCCTCTCATCCTTCTAGTTCTTTTGTGGTCTGATGGTCCACTCTTGTCAATTGGACTTGACTTAGAGTAACCTAGGAGACACAGCTCTGAGCAGGTCCTGAGGATATTTCCAAGGTTTTAACTGAGATGGGAAGGGCCACTTTGAATGTGACAGGCACCATGCCATGGGCTGAGGTCCTGGATTGCATAAAAAGGACACTTCTAGCTGAGCAGTCTCATGCATTCCCCTCTGCTTCCTGACTGTGGATGCAACATGACCAGCTGCCTCCTGCTCCTGTGCAGCTCCTTCCTCGCCATCATGGACCACATCTGTGGGGATATATTTTACATTTAATAAAAATCAGCCTGGAAAATCAGAGAACAGAATCACCCACAGTCAAGCCAGGAGGGTCAGAGAGTGGTGACCCACACCTTTAATCCCATCACTCAGGAGACAGAGTACTTTCTGCGTTTCTGTGAGTTCAAGGCCTACAACCAAACAGTAGTAGTCCACATCTTTAATCCTAACTCTAAGATTATGGTGAAGAGTTGAACCGAAAATAAAACACCTAGCAAAGAAGATATTTAAGGAAGGCATAGGCAAACATTGAGGTATTCTTTGGAAGCAACAAGTTAGGCAAAGGTGGCTCATGCCATTAGTCTCAGCACTTGGGAGGCAGAGGCAGGAGGATCTCTGTGAGTTTGAGGCTAGCCTGGTCTACAAAGCAAGTTCTAGGACAGCCAGAACTGATACACAGAAAACCCTGTCTCAAACAACAACAACAAAAAAAGTTGGAGAGATGGCTCTGTCCTCTGATACACCATACACATCTGCAAACTGAATCGGAATAAACCCCTTCCTCCTTGAGCTGTGTGTTACTCATTCTGTCATAGAGAAAAATAACTAATCCAGTGCAGACCCTTCTTCCTATTGCTCCCAACCCCCAGGACACAATTCATCTCCCCACACCCTGCACATCCCAGCATCCACATCTTACACTCCTTAGTGGGAAACTGGCCCCAAGAGCCTGGTCCCGATTCCTAGCAGGGAACATGGGTTCAAAGTCTGCAACTGCCTGTTGGGGATAGCTGAGTTCAGTTCATTATTGTTCAACACCTGACAGGGAAAAAAGTTCCATTTGTCAGAGAAAATAACAAGCACAGGGATATTTGAAGGTGACCAGGCCAGTATAGGACTCACAGAGAGGGCAGCCTCCTAGGAGAGGATCACACGTCAAGGTCCCTGATATGGGGAGCAGGTAAAACTATATGGAAGGTGGTGTCAGGTGGCCTGGGCTCAACCCAAACTCAGTCCTCCATTGTGAATGGTCTCAGGCTACATCTCATACTCAGTTTCCCTACCTGAAAAGGAAGAATGTCATATTTCCCTTTTAGATTACATCTACAATAAACAAATGATTACAAGTGACTGACCCTGTGCTTTGAAATCTTCATGGTGGTGATTATAACATCTTAAGGCTTTAGTCTGTACTTTATGTGGCCCCTCTGATGTTTCATGCCCTTTATCCGAGGTCTGCTGAGCTTCCAAACTCGATTAGAGGCGCGCTAGGATCGGGGCACCAATGGAGGTTCTGGGGTATGCCTAAGCATGCCCATTATTGTTATTGGATTTGGTTGTATTGAGAAGCAGGGACACTGGGTGGATTTGGGCAAGGAAGCAGGAGATGCACATTTGGAAAACTAGGTCATTGCGGAAGCTGGAGGGGCTGGCGGCTCCACCTGACTTGGAGCTGTTAGCCACAATGCTGGAAGCTTTTACCAATGCCCCGTCTCAGCACTGTTCATTCATTCACCTGCTCTCTCTGCTCCCATTGCCACAGCCCCCACCCAGCCCTATTTTCTGAATTAGCATCTGCTAGCCCCAACTTTTCTTGCAATCTTTTCCTCTGAAGTTTAAGGTCTAGGTTCGGTGCAGGCTGGCTGGAGCCTCTGACCTTTTAGAGGGCCCAGTGTGGAGGAGGCCAACATTGAACAGGGCCCAGGAAGCTGCAGGTAGAAGGAGACCAGGCTGGGGCTGGGGAGGGAGACACGGGCGTCCAGTGCCTTTGTCTGGGCCAGGGACGTCAGGTGCCACGCTGACTGCAGCTATTAAAATGTCGATTGTCACTGCCTGCTCCGAGTGCCTGGGGAAGGCAGAGGGGTTCACTGTTTTGTCTTCTGTGGACACATCGATGGCTCCTTTGGGAGCCTGTTCGATGATGGGTCTGGAAAGCCACTCTGAACAGAGAAGCCAGAATAAAAACAGCTGCTCAGAGGGACCCCTGCAGACCCTAACTTCCAGAGGCATATAGATCAGAAGGCAGAGCTGCGCACGTGCTCCTTTGCAAAAGACGGTTTTGTTCCTATTTCCCCACCTCCTCACACTGGCCCCTTCTTTTTATCCCTGCTTAGCTTGGCTCTGCAAAAGGCCTCTCTCATCCTTTTTGAAGAGGCCAGAGACAAGAGGCTGACAGGTGTCTGTCCCAGCAACCAGAAGAGGGATGTTCAGAGGATGCTGGCTGCTATTCTCAGCCTGCGAAGGGACAGCTGGCCCACAGAGTGGAGTGGACAACAGGTGAGTTACACTGTGAGATCCCACATTGGGACCCACCATAATCAGCAGACCTGGAAAAGGTACCTGCCCCATGGCATTACTGGGTCACAGACACATGGCACAATTCTCCAGGTCTCTGGTGTGGAAATGAGGCCACTGAGTCCTCTCCACTTTGGGGGTGACCTGAAAACTGGATCAGAGCACTGTGGTTGCCCCTGATGCATTACAGGAGCCACTCACTCATTCTGTTTTCTCTTCACCCTAACCCTCAGTCAGGCTGGCCGTGGGTGTGGTCAGAGAGCCCACAGGCCCAAACCCTGCTTGCCCAGGGGCTTTACAGAGACAGAAAAGCAAATCATGCACTGACAGAGAGAACATGGAGGCAAGGCAGCATCTTCTCTGGCCACACCCACTTTGGGTCTGTTCACCTGCATCAAGCTTTACACACACAGGGGATGGGGGACTCTAGGCCCCTCTTCTAATACTACCACTCTGAAGATTATCTGAGAGGCAACATCTGGGGGTCTGAGGCAGCCATTTTTCAGATGTCCCAACAGGCCGTGGATTGGAAAACCCTGTATGTGTGTGTGTGTGTGTGTGTGTGTGTGTGTGTGTGTGTGTGTGTGTGTAGGTACATATTCCTTTCATGTATTCCTACACAACTGTGCATCTCATGGGACCAGGTCCCTTTCATATACTTGAGTGTGTAGTCCGCATGTGTGTGAAGACTGTGTGATCTGTATATACTATGAGAGCAGGTATGTGCCTCACATGTGCTCAGGGGGCAACATGGCTGTGGATTCATACAGACCTGGCATGCCACCTCCGTCCCTGGTGTTTGCAAGAGAGTGAAGACTGATGGGCCTGCAGCTGCTCGGGTTCTCCAGCACATCAATAACGAGGCAGGCCCCTTGTTAGGCATGGTCCTTGTTAAACACACCCCATGCTAATAGCACCGACAAAGTCAGTTATGGAAAGTTCTTTATTAAAAATAACAAGAGATAACCCCTCTTGTCCCACAATTTCCAAGCCACATTTGTTCGCACAGGCTGGCAGGTAATTAAAGTGAGACCAACTGAATGTTCTTAATGTACCTTCTGGGGGGCTGACTGGTGACTCAGGCTCTTTCCCAGCCACTGGCCCTAACTGCCTTGGTCTCTTCAGCTCACTCTGGGGACAAGGAGGTGGACAGAGGAAACCGAGGCTATCCTGATGGCCTAATATGGAGCTGTCTCCTGTCCCCGAAGCCTGTGCCTGGGCTGATGACTCTTCTGGAACATCTCTGCCCCAATCTCACCCTATTCTTGGGAAGCCACACCCTTTTCTTTGTCTCTTTCTGGGTCCATTGTCTTAGTTTGGGTTTTTATTGCTGTGAAGAGACATCATGACCATGACAACTCTTATAAAGAAAACATGTAATTGAGGAGTGGTCTGGCATACAGTTTCAGAGGTTCAGTCCATTATCATCACAGCAGGAAGCATAGCTGAGTGCAGGCAGATGTGGTGCTGGAGCTGAGAGTCCTGCATCTTGACTCAGAGGCAGCAGGAAGTCCACTGTCACACTGAGAGAAGCTTGAGAAAAGAAACCTCAAAGCCCACCCTCAAAATGACACACTTCCTCCAACAAGGCCACACCTCCTAACTCCCTTTGGAGGCCATTTTCTTTTAATCCACCGCTCCCATGGAGAGGGCCTATGGCAGCTCTGAGCTGGAGAGGGGGGACTACTTTGGTCTGTCATATGAGGCTTCTCAAACCTTGAGTTACATAGGGATTGTGTTCCAGGGTGGGAGTTGACACCTGAAATGTCATGGGTGAGGGGTGTCCCATGGGATGCTAGGGCTCTGGGTCCAGGATCTGCACACACTATGCTTGCTTCTCAGGAAAGAGCAAATGACACCTGTGACAATGAAGAGTGGTGCCTATGGTACCTTAGGGTTGAGCATCCTCTGTGGGTGTGACCCTAGCTGTTGCTTCCCATGGATCCCCACTGTGTGCCTGCCTGAACTCTGCACAGAGGACCACATGACCTACAAGAAAGAGGGAAGCATGTTCAATAGTGGAGATTGAACACCGCCTGGTAAAGACCTGGCATATGATGGTCTCATTATTCCAGCCCCACAGAGCAATGGCTTCTCTATTCTCAAAGAAAAGAAGGCACAAGAAACGTAGCTCCTCATCCAAGCACACAAGCTGCTAGGAGACGTAGACGGCCTTGACTGCAGGTCAGGAGGCTTTCCAGTCCCGGCTCTCACAACCAGCACAGAGTGAGAGACAAAGTCCCAGGCTTCTCTCTCCGCTCTCTAGCATTGCCCAGCACTAAGGAACTAAGGGCTGGAAAGGTGCCCATCTCCATGCATTTCTGGATACCTTCTCTCCATGGATTTGGCCCCAAGCCCTTTCCTAATGTTAGGTGCAAACACAAACTTGCATTCATTGGCTCTTCAAGATGCCCTTGGCATGTGACACAAAAGCTTCATTTACAGATGGATTTCAAGGCAGGGTAAGGCACCCTGGTGGAAAGCCAGCTGGGCAACGGAAGTCTGAGCAGCAGTCCACCCCGCCCAGTCTCCTTGCTGCGGGGGCCAAGAGAACATGTATGACCATTCCCTGAGTGATTAAATAGGTTGATCAGAATGTGTATGATCTCTCTTCTGATCCCCCAACAGCCCTCACCTTGAACTATTTTCTCTTAGATTTTAAGACAGTCTTATTACATAGTCCAAGTTATCTCCAACTCACAATCCTCTGGCCCCACCCTCCAGAGCTCTGGGATTACAAATGTATGTCAGCATTCCCAGCTCTGATATGTACAACTAGTTTTAGTTTTATTGGATAAAGAACCATCAAGAGGGTCTGGAAAGACATACAACTAACATGGGCTTAACCAGGGCTTTCTGGCTGCAGGGTATTTGAGGGTCCTGTTGTGTCTCATAGAGATACCCGCTGCTAAAGGAGGATTATGGAGAATTCCTGTGTATGTTGAAAGACACTAAGCTAAAGACACTGAGCTAAAGCTAAAGACTGGGTAAGTCTCAGCACTGGTACCCCCCTCTCATTAAATAGATGGAGATGTGGGCCAAAAGAAGGATGTACCTACAAGTTCACACAGCCAGGGATGGCAGGGCTGGGGTGTGAATCCAGATGTCATTTTGTCCTGCTTAATTGCCACATGGAAGTTGTTCCTAGTGCTTTCTGTATAAGGCAGTTTTGGTTTTTTTTTCCACTTGGAAAGCCAGGTACCAACACATCAGTCTGTAACCAGGTCACAATATCACAGGCATCCACACTTTCTGCAGCCTCTGGATTTGGGTGGTACCAATCTGAGGTCCAGATCCAGGCCCTTGTCTCTCCCCAAAAGCTGACCTCACTGAGGAGGCTGCATATCTCCCTAGGGTTCCTGCAGTATCCTCAGTTACTTCTTCAGAAACAACTCTGCCAGCCCCTCAGTGTATTAATGACAAAAGTGTGGGTTGATTCTCTGCTTCTGAAGTAATTGGGCAATAATACCAAGTTTTGAGAAGTGCAAACCCTGTAACCTGTCAGATCCAGGACTTTACCTCATCGATTCCTTCTTATATTTAGGTTGAAGATGCACATGCACACAAGCTCAGACATACTCACACAAACACGTGCACACATACTCTCACTTGTACAAGGCTGGGTTTGTGCATGTATGCATTAATACACATGTACATGTGAACAACCATACATGCATACGTGGAACATGCACACAAGGATCTAAGTATGCATGTTCATACACATGTATCTACACATGTGTGTATACATAAATCCAAGCAACATTACTTGTAACAGTGAAAGAGTGAAAAGAGCCTTGGTATCTACAAATAAGGACTTGGGTAGTCCTTAGAGATTATTGGTGGTAAGAAATGCCACCTGGTCCTTGGCCCAGTGAGAAGCCTGGTTTACTATTGAGCAATTACCGAGGGTGGTCCAGTGCCAAAGCCACTGTAGCACTGTTTCTCTTTGCATAAGATGAAAAGCTAACCAGAGCTTCTTGGAAGCTACTAGAGAGCTTAAAAGTTATCATCATTAGTCACTGGGAGCAATACCTAGCCAGGAATATCCATTCAAATTCAGAGACTCTGGCACAGGAGGATGGTGAGTTCTTGAAGGAGGTATCTGGAAATTTTGTATTGAGGGATCTCCTCGGCAAGCACAAGAAGCAAGACTGTTGGGAGAGTGTGGAAGCAAGGAGTGGGGACCTACTTGGAGGAAATAAGTCATTAGTGGCGGACCTTAGGAAGCTGTCCTCCGACCCTTTGTCCCTTATGAGCCCCTTCTGCTTCCTGACTACGTGAGCTGAGCATACTGCCATATACTGCCTCACCAGTGTTCTCCCCTGGCTCAGGCCAGAAGCAACAGATCCAGCATCCTTGATCTCTGAAATAGATCTCAGAATAAAGCCCTCCTCCCTCAAGCTGTGAACTCAAGTGCCTGGCCACATATGAAAAACTGATCACATATCCATTGCATGTAGATCCACATCTTCTTCATTCATTCATCCACTGAAGATCACTTGATATGTTCACCCTCCTGGTTTTAGTGTCTGTCACTGCTATGGGTTGCCAGCTTAACATACACCGAGACTCCTCACAATCATCCTTTGGCCTCAGGTATCTCTTTAAAACATAGCAAGACCCTCAACATGATTTTTTTGGAGATAGATCTCATGCAGCCCAGGCTGGTTTTGAACTTATCATACAGCAAAGAATCACCTTGAACTCCTGAGCCTCTTGCCTTTGTCTACTGGTTTCTGGGGCTACAGGTGTGCACCACCACACCTGATACATTTTGCACACATTTTTGAAGCTTGCCTGAGGCCAGCTCCCTGGGGAAGAAACCATGATCAGTTCAGCCTGGGCAAGAGAAACCATTGCCTCTGGAATAAGAGAAGACAGAATGGGATCAACATACAAGAGATAAGCAAACCTCCAGAGACACTCAGGAGACACTTCCCTTTGCTCTGTGAATGTTCTCTGCACTGAGGAATAATCAGAGGCTAACCAGCGTTCAGAAGGTCTCATGTCTGGACAACTTACCACCAATACATGGGGTTACTCCAATGGCTTCAAAGTCACAGCAGGGGCATCGTGCTACAATGCTGGAGGTGGGCAGTATTCTTCATGTCTAGCTCAGATAGGTGCCAAAACAGCCTTTGTAATATCCTCTCTCTCTCTCATGTTAGCTGGAGTGTCAATGTCAGCATCTACAAGTCTAACTCTTACTTTCTCTTAGACCTTACATGAACAGGTGGTGTTCATCTGAGCACTGACTAGGAGATAGTGCAAGCAAGAGACAGGACACTGGGCCCACAGATAGACGATCTTGGTAACCATCTACTCTTTAGGAGGCAGAAAGGTTTGCTGTAGGGTCCTACCCCAGGGGATGAACATGAACTCCACAAGGCTTCTCAGGAAGCTAGGCATCCTGGAGAGCCACAAACCAGGGCAGGCAGCTTAAGTGGGGTGCAGCCAATTGCTGGGATCTGGAATCTCTTAATGACTCAGTCTCACTGTCTCCCCCATAAAAGTTGCCCAAGGCATGTTGGGAGCAGCCTGGGGCTTCTAAAGAGGGTTTTGCCCCAGGGCTTTCAGTGCCAAGCTTCCACTGTTCTGCGGATGGAGGGGAGGGGCCTGGAGCCCTGCAGCAGAGCTTAAAGGGTGCTGCTGTTTTGGGAGCTCATCAGAAATGGTGACAGAGAAGGTGAGAAGCAAGGTCAGCTCCACACTCATCGACATCCATGCTCTAAAGGCCCACAGATTGCTTCCCCAGCCCTTAGCTGGCTCTTTCTCCAGCAACTTCTGAGTCAGTAATTGACAGACTCAATAGTGCCAGGTAACAACTGTATTCCAACCTCAGTAACACAGAATGCTAAACATCCAGTTCAAAAAGCTTCTGGGTGGAGCTTCCTTGTTAGCCATGGTCCTCTGCCGGTCAGACAGGTGACTGCTGATCTTGTGAATCTGGAGTACCTGTGTGTGGGGTGATTCTGTGTGTGGGGTGATTCTCTGATAACTCCCAAGACTTCTCTTGCTCCTGCAGGCCAGGATGCCCCTCATGGTGAAGGCAAAGAGTCAAGAAAAGTATGGGAACATTGGAGGTCCACTGAGGCGCAAGCACAGGACCCACATCTGTTGCTCCCATGGCCTTCTAGTTGTTAAAACCAATCCAGGTCTTGGATAAGGCTAGTAAGTCTCTTTAGAGAACAGAATGTCAAAGTTACAGGCATGAGATATGTGTAGGGTTAAAGATTTGAGCTCACTTTTGGGTTTGAAAACCCACCAAAGCCCACCAATCTCTGAGCTCAAAATCCCTCCAATCCCTGAGCTCAAAATCCTACCAATCCCTGAACTAAAAAAACAAACAAACAAAAAAAACAAACTAAACCAAAATAACAATCCCTGAACTCAAAATCCCACCAATCCCTGAACTCAAAATCCCACCAATCCCTGAACTCAAAATCCCACCAATCCCTGAACTCAAAATTCCACCAATCCCTGAACTCAAAATTCCACCAATCCCTGAACTCAAAATTCCACCAATCCCTGAGCTCAAAATTCCACCAATCCCTGAGCTCAAAATTCCACCAATCCCTGAGCTCAAAATTCCACCAATCCCTGAACTCAAAAT